>JAPQRQ010000015.1:14523738-14545522 GCA_037367365.1 Apogon talboti | reverse complement strand
CACATGAATAGGACTTTTTTTCGATTAAAAAAGAAAAAAAAATGTACTGGGTCATAAAACAAATATTGGTATCTAAAATATAATCATATACAATATAAAAACTTTCCAGTAGTGTTGAGCAATACAATAACAATGATACATTTTACATCATTTAATACCTCTTCTCTATAAATTTTATTTTGCTTATATCTATAGATAAAACGTTAATTTGTGACTCAATGACATAAAAGACAGAGAATAGCATAAAATGATGACATGCAGTCATATTTTCAAGGGTAATGAGAAATGTATTCATTTTTCCTTCAGCACTTGTCATTGGTGTTACTAAAGGACAGCAGTGTCCAAACCGACAGCAGCGGTTAAGTTTCCTCTTGTGGCCACCAGCTGGCCCTTGTGATGCTGTGTTATCTGCTGGCAACACGCATTGTTAACAGAGAGATTAACCTAAACCATGTGGCAGCCCAAAACTACATGACATTCACTGAAATGCACACACTTACAGATACTGCCACACATGCTGGCGTACGTTCTCAAAAGCCTCACCAGGAATTTCAATTATAATGTGAACAATGAGACTTGCTGGCTCTTGCAGGTAGAGTATATCCATCAAAAACACAAAGGAGCTGCTGAGAGCCTATAGATGGACTACATTGGACTGGATTGGACGACACAATCTATATTGGATTCTTATAATCATTGAACATGTTTCTCCAGATTCAATTCCCTGTTGAGGTTTTATACACTTTCCTCATGACAACCCATTATGCGAGTGTCTGTGCTGGCGTATGCTTAGGCAAAAAATATTAAGTGTCAGGATTTACCTGCAGTAAATGGAACGACTGAAATTATTTGCACAGTTTCCTCCAGAGAATAGATGTGCAGATGCAGTTTGATTTTTTTTTCTCATTTTTGCTGGTCAGGTGTTGTTTACAGTTGAACTAAAAAATAGAACTTGAAATTGTACAAGCAACCATTATATTTACAAAAAAATGTGTAGGTCTGGGCTATAGCCATTCTGACAATTAAAATCCGGTTTCAGTTTTTACATTCTAATTGGTCTCATTTTAAAGAGGAAAACTTCTTAGTGGAAGACTGAATGTGTGTCTTGAACTGGACAAGCCTCAAAAAACATGGTGATGTGGTGATGCGATTATGTTTACAGCGGGGTAGTGGAAACTTTTAGGGGATCATGTGACGAGCTTTGTCCTCCCTTATTATCTGGCAGGAATGTTCAAGTTAATCCCTTTATCCTCAAAAAGAGAGAGAGAGGCTGAGAGACAGACAGCCAGAGGATGGGAGGGAGAGAGAAAGCAAAACGAAGGGAGAGAGAGAGAGAGAGAGAAAGAGAGAGACTTACAACTAAATCATGTCTGTATTCAACTAGTTCTCAGAATCAGAGAACAGTGAGAGGACTGAGAAACGTAGATAAAACATGACTGACAAGGAGAAAATGGGAGCTGTTGTGACAGAAATAAAAACTGGCAAAACAACAAACAAATGGCAGGCGAGTTTGAGTTGAGCAGTAATCTAAAGAGGGAACAGATCTACCTCCTTTCAGAGAACATTAGGAGTTGACGAGGATAACTAATGATGAGCATTCAAGACGAGGACACGGAGACCTAACATACAACTCACTGGTTAATGTGTCTGTAAAGCTGACATGGGAAATGCGATAGTGGCTTTTGTCAGCTGCAATGAACTTCCATCAGACTCTAAAAACCTGTTAGAGGTCATACTGTGCTTCGACATTGAGGGTTACTGTGACTTGTCAATGCTACTGTGTCAGTGTGCATGTGAGAGAGTGATTATGTACAGTATATGCCCCTGCATTCATTTGCAGATGTAGTGACGGTATTATGCTCAGTCCTTTGACAAAATCTGACCTGCATGAGCAGAAATCACTGTGACCTGCTGAGAGCATTATGCATCTGTACAACTGAGGTCACCGAGAAACAGAGTTTTAACATACATGACAGTAGCATCAGAGGACATGGTGTAATGGTTGCACTGCTCTTAATTACATAACACGCTCAGGCACTGACCTGCTGAGGAAACCTGGGAAGGACAAACGGACAGGGTATCCATATCGGATCATGCGCACCATCTCAAGCACCCCAATGTATTGCAGCTGGGTCGACACATGGAAACTGTCAAAGCTGTCTGGCTGACCACTGGCGTTGGGGCGCACACACTCCACAAAGTGGGGAGTGCACGCCTGCAGCTTACTGGTCACCTCCGACAGAGAGTTCTGGAGGACAGAAAAGACAGAGGTACAGGCAACGACATCCAGTGATAAATTTATTCGGACAAAATGAGCGACATACTGTGATTAATTATCCATCGTTACTGACGGCAATGCTACTGTTTCACTACTTTTTGCTGAATGGCTGAAAGGCTGTAATGGTCAACCAAACGGTAGTCAGTGAGAGCAGTTTTGGTTGACCAGTGCTGCACAGGAAACGGGGGCACTCAGTTATTCAAATAGATCTGAATATTCAGAGGCTGGGGTCATTCTGAAGACAGTACAGGAAGAGCCAAACACAGTGAAAACAGTTTCAAATGTGGTTCAATTAAAACATGTACGCTTTGGAAATATAATGCTCTGGTTTATATTTAGTATTTTATTTTAATATTAGTATTTTATTTTTTTATTTTTGGACTTTCTTTTCTCTGTAGCACTTTGAGATTCCGTTGAATGAAAAGTGCTTTATAAATGCAATTTATTATTATTATTATTACTATTATTAATTACTTAACCACTGTGACAAAGTAGTCACAGTGGTTAAATCAACATTTGTCAAAAATGTGACATTTTTAAGAATTTCTTAAACTAACACCAGAAAACAAATAGCAAGTAATAATTAAATTAAGAACATTTGGTAGTAAAAAAGAATATAGACACTAGAGCTTGTAGACCATCATGCCTATAGATGATAACTCACTCCACTATGTTATAAAATATACTCCAAGGAGAACATGTATGATCTAAATTAATTCCTTCACCCTCAAAACATACTCACAGGTCTTAGATTAATTTTTCGGCCAATGTTTATATAATTATAATGGATGCAATTACAGTGTCAATGTTATCAGCTCTGTTAAAAGACTAACTTCAAACAGGTTTTATATGAAAAAAGGAATGAAAAATCTATATAAACATCAAATCTGAAGTTGCTATGTTCAACACTTGTTGGTGATTCTCAACAAAAATGGCAGATTTTGAAATAAAATAAATTATTAAGATGTAGATCATCTTCTGGATCTTCCTTTTTTTTCCCTTTCAGAGAAATAACTGCCTTAAAAAAAGCACAAACATGTTTCAAACCCACACCCACAAAATATATATTAATTATAAATAATAAAACTACTGACAACTACTAGTGAACCAGGAAAATGTGTGGTCAGAGGCAGCCCTACTTAGTACAGTAAGAATTACAGAAACAGAGGGCAGGACTTTCTGGAAACTTAGTTTTTTTGTTGTTATTAAACTTTTAAGCCACAGCAATTGAAGTGATACTGTGTTTGTGACAAAGTGGTCTGATTTTTGGGGGTGTGTTTTGCCTCTGGAGGAATGAAAAACACAAAAGGCCCTTTGAATGGAATAGTCTTTAAAAAGTGAGTGTGAGAGCCTTCCCCTCAAGCCACAAATTCACAGAAGCAGCATCCAAGGTCACACATATACACACATACTGTAAACCCACACAGAGCCATATGCGTAAACACTTACATCTGTGTTTTTACCGCTCCACAGCTGACGTCAGGCTATGCTCTGCACACCCTGAAGTACAATGCTCACACCTCATCTTCGAACGTCACTACCAGCGTTCACAGTGGGGTCCTCCCTCCGTACGTGCACATTCACTCACACAGACGCGTGTGCGTGGCACACAGTGGTTGTTGTTCATTGTTCATTCATTCATGTGGAGGGCTTTATGCTTGGCTTGGTACAGCATCATTCTTCAGCCCACTCTCCTTCCCTGCCATTCCCTTAGGAAATCGCCGACCACAAGCCCACAACTCTGATTGTGAAACACACTGGCTTCATTCAAACCAAAGGTACTGCTTTTCTAAGCCACATTTCATCCTCCTTGCATCACCAACAGACACTGAACTGCTCTAACTGAATATTTCTGTTGCTTTATATAGTTATGAAAATGCAGTACTCTACTTTGAAAAGGGCTCATTTGTTGCAAAGCCTGTGTTTTGTATATGACAGAAGATAATGCGTAGTGTTATAAGGATAACTGTTATGATGCAGTCAACGGACTGTAATCATAACTGCAGTGACACATAGATTCTATTTCATTACGTTTTGATGACTGGAACTGCAGATCAGATTTGGATGCTTGCAGGTATTCTGCTCTGTTTTTATCTTTCTAATTTTCACTAAATGTACTTCAAACTGGATTGGCCTGATTATTAGCTCTACTGACTACTGACTTTACACTTGTAGCCCCTGTACACTTTGCACAGGGGCTACAAGTCCATCATCCATTTTTCGAGTTCTTTATTTGGTGTGGGTCACAAAGAGCCGACGCCTGTTGTATAAGGTGAAGCTCAGTCACAAATCTATTACAGGGACAACACATGCAGACAGACAGACACATTCACGGACAATTTAGAGTCTAAGCATCTGACCTTTATGACTTAAAAAAGACACCACGCTGAAAAAAGCATGCAGACAACATGCAGAGGACAGGGAAATACCACACAGAAATCATGTGGCAGCAGATTCTGATCTTTTTACTGAGGCACAAGTGGTAATCACTGATGAAGGGCTGATTTAATCTATATTTATAAATGAAAACCAAAATTGTTATGACTCAGACACCTTATGTGAAGTAGCTGGTTCAGGTTTTTGAAAGGCTATTTAAGTGTTCCAGGTGGAAGTGTGTAGTTCTTACCCTCAGTTGGACGGCCACTGTGACGGGCCCACACCGCTCAAGTCGTTGGAGGAAGGAACTTGAACCCTTCTTCTTCAGCAACTGACAATAGACAGAGGCACTGTTTACGGAATGATTTACTGAAGGATCTGAAACTATCAGAATGTATTACTTATGGGTGAATCTATTGTAAAGAACTGAGAATTTAATACATTGGTTAATGTGATTGTTTCTACATTTTCACTGAAATTGTTCTTGAACTTGCCCGTTCTAGATCTTTGTGTTGTTTTCATTGTATATAAATATAAAGATATTTCATTTATTTATTTGCAGTATATGGAAGTTCCAAAAGGTTACCTAACTTCAGGTGACAATAACAAATATTAATGTCAAAATGACACTACACTGACTAAACCACAGTCCCAATTATGATTCATATGCTTTACTTTCTCACTCAGCCAGTGACATTTATTGTGTTTTGCTGTCCTATTTACTGTCTCATACTCAGTACTGCAATATTACCTAACGTTACCGTATAAAGCTGCTGGAACAGACTGCAGAGGTGATAGAGGTCTTATGTAACCCTCTGCTCTAGATGGCTAATGAGCCACAGAGACATCAGGCAGGACCCCCAGGAGGTTACACAACCAGTACACCTTTTCAGTCATACAAGTACAGTATGCGTTTCAAGACAGAAAAAAACTGAAACACAGAGTATTATTATCAGGGTTGTGATTCCTCTTTTTATTATCGAACCGACTTGAGAAATGTATGTGATTACAGTTTTGTCATGACTGCGTGTCTGCATGTTTCCCTATCTTTGCAGCACTGTACAAACAATTCCAATTCCCAGAGGTATAAATATAGCAGCGTGGTGGAAAGTGGTCAAAATTAGACTGTTGTTTTTTCCAAAAAAAAAAAAAAATACTACCCTTGCGTTTCCATTGATCTGCACAGCAGGCAGATGGTGTGTTGGAAAAAAATAAGCCTAATCCGGCCAGTTTTTGAGTTATGTTTCTTATGAATTTATTTAGTTTAAAATTATTGTGCGAGCATGCACTTTAAAACACTTTCAATCTCTTGATGTTGAAGTATTGTTTAGAGTTGGAAGAAGTTCCATGGTAACAATTTACCTTGGTGAGGTCATGGTACCTCCGTGGTTGGTGGGGGACAGTGTTGGCAGTGACCAGAGAGGCTGATGGCATCCTGTGGAGCAATAGGGCAGCTTTAGACCCCCTCAGCCCCATGCGGCCCTGGGCTGTTGGCACCAGCGAACCAGTCTGAGTCAGCTTGGACTGAAAGAGCTGCTGCAGTAACACACTCTCACTGGCTGCCGGGCACAAAGCAGATAAACATACACAGAGAGAGAGGAAAATAAAGGTTAAAAGAAGCAACAGCATTGGTGGAAATAAGGGGGTGGAGGAGCACTGGGATGAACAGAAAGAGAAAGAAAGAAAGAAGAAAGGGAAAAACAGCAATGAGGATGTCAACAAGGAAGTAAAGTAGTATCAGGGGATGAGGGGTGGAGGCTTAAAGTCAGCATCCATGTAAACAATCAGTAAGGCAACAGGAGGGGGTGGACCATGCCACTCAACAACACGTGGAGCAGACCACAACAAGAATGAGCTCATTCAGAAAGCCAAACAACATGTGTGAGGACGTGGGTGTGTGGCACTCATCTGAAAGGCAAAGAGAGAAGAAAAAGAAAGAAAGAAAGAAAGAGGCGTAGGGAGAAAGATGGCAGGTAGGTGTGCTGAGCAAAGAAAAACAAACACAAGTACTTAATTACATACAGCTCCATTAGCAACTGTTGTTTCATTTAAAGCAATCATTGCCACCGCCTGAAATCTAGCATTACATGGATTCCTCTGCTGTCCTCTAAAATTTAAGGCTTTAACTTGAATGGGAGCCGAATCAGACCCCTAAGAAGAAACCACACTATATGTGTGTAAGTGTGTGTGGATGAAAGGCTGCAAAGCGATGAGTTGGTGAGGCGGAGGGACAACAGCCAAGTGTGAGTAAAGGGCTAGCCTTTAGAAGATTAGCCTCATCATGGAAATTATAGCAATTAAGCTGCTAGAAGCAAGGCTACCCTGGCAGTCACACAACGACTGCTTGTGTCCTGCTAACCACAACAGCCCACATCTGGCACCATCTATAGACAATATACACACAGACGGCGCTGTACATGGGATGAAACACACATACACAAACACAACCAGATTTACACAACGAATGGTTTTGTTCGCTGCTAGTTTAGACATGAGTGCATCTTTGTGATCAAGGGTGCTCTGACGGTACAATGTGCTCACATATATGTTATTCATTGGGTACTTACACTTCATCGTAAACAAGAGATTCTGTGGAAGAGAGTCCTTGTTTCTTGTCAGGGATCCCGTAAGATCATATGAAATCTAGTGGACAAGAAATATCATGAGGATATTAATTTTATTTTACTTTAAGAATATTTAATTATAAATGTAGCAAAAAAATAGTTAATGAATAGACCAATTTAAATTACAAATCTATATCTTTACATCTGGAAGTATAAATGTTTTTATATATTTATGTGAAAATATAAACTTTTATTTCATCCACAATCACAATTGCTACTTAATAAACAATATATTACAAAGCAACACTAACACTATTCTCATCATTTCCAGTTTTTGTGCTGCAGTGCATGAAAATGGAATCATTGTTATGTTTTCCTTTCAACCATGTGAATCCTAGTTGTTTTGTCTATGTATAGTCCTCTACTTTGTTATGACTGGATAGTTTAAATGCCACAAGTATAGAGAACAGTGTTGATAGAAAGTTTAATAAAAAAAGATGAAGCCAAAATGATAATTATATAATCTAGTAACAATTGATAATTCATCAGATGTTTATTTACAATGCATAGAGACAAAAAATCTGATAATAATGACAATATATTATTATGAACTGTAACATTAATGTGTGAATGTTTAATCTTGCTAAATTCATCTGCTGCAATTATAGCTTTCGTCCTTTGCCATTGTCTTTTTGTATTATAGTGACACACAGATTTGTTGATCTGTCTGAACACACTGTACGTATATCCTGTGGGTGATGTTTCTGCAGAAGACACAAACCTGTTCGGCATAGTGCCTGACAGTGAAGGCTGGCCCCTGGTCTTTGGGTGGGGGGTTTCCATTGCCATCCTTGGTGGTGAGGAAGAGGCCATGAGTCGGGTTGGAGTCCAGCTGGGCAGACAACCTCTTGTACAGGGTCTGCTCTGCTGGCCTCAGGCTCTGGCTTTCCTCATCTAACACACACAGCAGCCCCTGAGGCTTCTGCAGAGAGATAAAAACACAGCTGCACGTTATTTATGTGTGCCATACTTACACAACATTATTCATATTTAAAAAAAATGCAGAGACCATTTTATTTAACAATATTACTAATGTTATGCTTTGTAATTTCTTGAATTTTCTCAAAGCTAAGTATTTTATGACACTGTGTGGTGTCTATGGTTCTCAATGCGGCTGTGTGCTGGGTGGGTGTAGAACAGGGAGAGACAGGAAACGACTCAATAAACTGGTTAAGAGAGCCTGTTCTGCCCTGGGCTGCCCGCTGGACTCCATCGAGGAGATGGCGGACAGAAGGATGTTGACCAAACTGACATCCACATTGTGAACACCACCTCCCAGCCCGTGCACCACACTATGGAGGCCCTGAGCAGCTCCTTCAGCTGCAGACATTTGCACCCTCAAAGCAGGAAGGAACACTACTGCAGGTCATTCCTTCCCACCGCCGTCGACACATCACAGTTGCACAAACAGTTCCACTATTTATCTCTCTGGGTCATGTGCAATTTTCACTGTACATTTTTCTTCACTGGTCTGTAAATATCAGTATACATGTAGATTCTTTATTATTATTTTATTTAAATATTACTCTTCTTATGATATTCTTATGATCTTAGCTCACCCTGCATTTTAAATGCTGCTGAGACACTTACATTTCCCCACTGCTGGATCAATAAAGTCTTATATTTATGTAGCCCATCATCGGGCTCATGACACTGGGTTGGACCAGTCCTAACCAGCGAGGTACAGTACCTGAAGAAAAAAGTCTAGAACAAGTGGCTGGTTGCCTGGGGAGCGTGGGGTCTCCGTGGCGATGCCCTCCTGCAGACACTCGGCCTGCTCCTGCTGGAATAGCACCTCGGAGATGTACTGCCTCAACCGCTCATTAGTCATGTTCACACACAGCTGGAATGCACAGAACACACACACATCAACATGTAAACACACACTCGACTGAACATTTAATCTGAGACATAGTGCTGAATATTTGTTTTTTTAAAAAAAACAAACAAACAAATGAGCCAATACAATTCCAAATACAACAGGGAAGTCAATAGTACATATATTAACAGATCAATCTTATCACACAAATAAACCAACAATCAGGTAACCTCTTTATGGGGACACCTCATGCATAATATGCACAGTAAGGAACGGATGTCTCAACATGGAACCCTTTATCCTTTAAACCACTTTAAATTCTTGGACAATGTGTTCCTCCAGAGACATGTGAACTCTTCTTCACCCAAGAGTGAACCAGATAAACAAAAGAAAATTAAATGTTTTTGTATGAAGCTTTGACAAAAAAAAACAACTTTTTTTTTTTTTTTTACACTAATGCAACAAGAAAGAACAGATTATGAAGATCAACAACATATGGCAGCAGACTGAAGCAGCAGGACATGTTCAACTTATCCTGAACCCAGAAACATCACTAAATAAATAAAATATACAACTGTGTATTCAAGGTTTCCCTTTTTCAGTGCATGTTATAATGGTGAATGTGACGTATTCACTTCTGTATAACTAGCTCTAACATCTTAATAGATTACACATGTCTGCAACTGAATAACCAACCCATGGGATCCACAAAATCAGCCTTACATGTTAGATTATAATGACTGTAACTTGACAATAAATGAAAAGTTATATTCATTACTTAGAAAGTCGTGCAGGCCTGATTGCGAGGGTAAAGCTCTTTACGAGATTAAAGCTGTCAGTGAGACGACACGAAGTCCATTTATTTGTCTGTGTGTAAACCATAAGTATCCATGCTATACATGATTGTGCAGTGACCTACATTTTAGTTCACAACCTGCTGACAGAGAAGCCTTAATCTGGAGGTGTGTTGTTCTGTGGTGAGAGTGGCTGCAGTTGTGTTTACAGTTTGTCTATTGGTTGTCTTCAAGCTTGTCTAGTCCATTAAAAAGCTTAGTCCCAGCAGGTGGTTGATTGAGTTAGCTCATTAGCAAAGTGCTGAGCAGGTACAACACACCCCTGACAAACACAGCTCTAATTAACAAGCACTAATGACCCCGATCATGCTGCGCTGGTGGAGCGCGCCAGTGCATGTGTCTGTGTGCATGTGTGTACAAACATGCCAGAGTGTGAGGGCTTGTTTGCCACTGACGTGCCGCTTCTATTGTTAGTGATCATCATATTTGTTCATCCAGAAATTACTCCATTCCTTTTGTTGGTAGTGGGTAATATGTATGATAGTTGGCTAATAATATGTAATTATATGATGTTTTCAGTAACAACTGTATGTAGGATAAAGGTGGGATATATTACTATCTGTCAGTAAAATGTGTTTCTTTCCGAGCATTTGCTCTTTCTGTGACCCGGACAGGAAAGGTCATGTAGTATCTCACTTCCACTTGGATTATAGAACATTCAGAGGTGAAGTAAGGCCACTGACATCTTAGTGCCCCACAGACATAACCGCCAAAGACAAACACGCACTGGCTTTAATAAAAGCTGGGAGGAGACTGGAGGATCCACAGGGACAGTGTGTAAGCTCTGAGTAGCAGAAATAAGCACTTAGCCTCATGAACACTATGAATGCCCTGATTTACACCCTAGTGCATGCACAGGCACACACGCATACAAGCACACTGACACGCTGTGATATACAGATTTGTCTCTCTGATCCCGGCTGGTCTTACAATAGAGTAGTCTATTAACAGTGCATGCTTGATGACCACATGGCAGATTTACAGCTTTTAACAGGTGAGTCTCGTAGAGCTGCACATGTTGTACTCTGTTGTCTGTGCATTGTAATCACATACACACACAATGAAATACTGAAAACAGCCAGATCCATCTGATTACATACAGTAACACAAAGAATATAGCTGAGAATTAAATAAGAATGAATTAGTACTTGTATTATGAAGCTAAGAATTTAAACCAAAATATGTTATACAAACATCTCAACCCCAGCACAGACTCAGACACACAGAAACATGTTGGTTTGAAGCTGCCTATTACTCTCACATCTCTCACAGATGCAGCTATTGTGTCAGCTGTCAGTTCATTTGAGGACAGCTGAAAATCACCCCATAGTCCGCCACAGACCTCACCTCATTCATTACAATAACACACTAAAATATTTACTCTGAAATATTTTAACAATTTGATTTAGATTTGCTAAGAACTCCTCAACCACATACCACTCACTAAGATTTAATTAGCTAAGGGCAGCTTTGTAAGCTAATATTAAACACATAATATTATGCGGCTGTTTAAGTATGTGACTTAAAAAGAAGAAATGCTGGGTGGGGTGGGGGGGAGGGGCTTCAAAAGCAGAAACCCTAATAACTGGAATCTAATAAAAGCCAGCATTGTCCCACCTGCTCAAATCCATTTCTCTGAAATTCTTCAAAGCCAAAGATGTCCAAGATCCCAATTTCAAGGGCAGGATCACTGGAAGAAATGTAGATATAGAAAACATATATTACAACATGTTTACTGCATCATTAATGTAAGAATTTGCATCTTGGCTAATCTACCTCCTACAAGAGTTATCATGTCTATAAGCAGTGTGTGTTTGTGTGTGTGTGTGTGTGTGTGCGCACAATAACACATCTGTATGGGGTGTGCCATGGAACTGTTGTCGACAAATTTATTACATACTGTGGCTGGTGTGTAAACAAGGCAAAGCGCAAACACATTCCAGAAGATGGAGCCTGGGTTATCTGACGGAGCGTGATAAGACTGAACAACACCAACAGCATCAAGGATCCTATGGCCTTCACAAGGCTGTGTGCATTCATGTGTGTGCATTTGGGCTTTTTTGTGTTTGAGACCTGCATACAAACCTTGGGTAGGTCCTCCATCTCCGCCTTGTTCACATTTTCCATCTCAGTGTTCAAAATACATACTTATGCAGGCACGCCACACAATGTAAACTATTACAAACCTTCGCTGCGTGTGTCATGTTGCAATATCAGTGCTGTCAACCTGAACAAACAACTTCTTATGTGATGACAGATAGAGTACATTGGTAGTGGTTGTGATAACAGTTATCAACAGTCTGAGCTTCCACAGAAATTTTTGTAATACGCAAGGCACACATGCACATGCTATTGAATGCATGCACACAAACAGCTATATACCCAATGCTGTCATCCTGTCCCTGTAGGTAGTCATTGATGCTGTTAACCAGATAACTGAAAAGGCGTCCGTAAATGGCTTTAGCCAACTGGTCTCTGTACTGCTCCGACATCTCCACGGTGTGGCGCCGGGTGATGACATCACCTAAAATGAAGAGGACATTGCGAGGACATTGAATGCGGAATTCATTACATACTATTGTCATATTTGTCAACATATTATAGGCGGGTTACAGATGTTGAAATTCACATTGCTGTTGAAAACCTGCACTTCTAACTGTGCTGTTTCCTCAAGATCTTACATTTAAAGTTAGGTTTTATGACAGAACTTGTAAAAGTACATAGGATTTGCCCATTATACCTCTTTACAGTAAACGTTAACCATTTGAATGTACAATGTGTAATATGCACACATGATTGCGTACATTTGTGGAGCCTGCATTGTGCTGGGAATTTGTTGATATCAGCAATAACTATAGTCATTTGATTTTTCATTATTTAGTTGGTACTCATTGTTTAAGGTGTGTTGTAATGTTCACACACTGGAAGTGAAATGACATTTAATACATGTCCATTTCTTCACATTCTTTCACATGGTACCTTCTACAAGCACTACTTATGTAAGGGAAACTTCACCAGGTGACCGCAAAGGTTGTGCTCATACCTTTGAAGTACTGAACATCAGAGGTGAGGGCAGTACTTAAATCACTGGAGCACACCTGCAACATTCCAGCAACTGTGGGAAGAAAGACACAAAGTGAGTGACAACATCAAAAACACATCATTAAATATTAACTGTAAGGATGCTGGCAAAAACAAGGGCACTGCTGATAATATCACTGTGCCCAATTTGTTCTTTGTGATGACATCAAGCTGCCGGTACAAGCTGAGCTCTGCTTCAGCTTATTCAAATATGATCAATAAAGGAGCCGACAACGATTAGTCATCAGTACATTTCTGAGCAAACCCCATAAACAAACAGCGGAAACAGGTGACACCATCCCAGAATCCCTTTTCTGACATCACATCACCTTGACAACAACCGGCTCTTTCCCATTCAGGCACTGATGTCATTTGTTTACTGCCTCATGAAGGTCAGGGGTCACAGGAGCACATGTAGTGGTTGCATAATGAGGGAGGTAGACACAGAATGAGGAAACACTGACCTTTAAAGGCTCAGTATATAGGATTTAGAGGGCTCTATGAACACAAATTGGATATAATATTCATAATTATGTTTTCATTAGTGTGTAATCGCATAAAATTAACAATCCTTCCATGTTTTCATTACCTTAGGATGAGTATTTACATCACAGTGTACCATGTTTTTATAGTACAGACAAGACAACAAACAGACAAACTGGTGTTAGGCCTTGGTGGTACTGATGTTCAGTTCAGATTACATGGTGACGGGTGTACAAACTGAACTTTGAGCCTCCTGAACAGCTCACAGACTCATCGGGGGCTCCAAAATGAAGCAAATACTGAAGTACCTTAAAGTTATAGAACCACTGACAGCAATTTGGGTTTTAAGAAGCTCTGGTTCTCATAGCTTTGCAGTCAAAAAATACTAATTTCTTCCAGGAGTCATTTCAATCTGCTGTTTTTTTTTTTTACTCCAACACGTGATCGGGTCTGTCTTAAAATGATTGCTCTCTTCATTAGATCTCAAATCTAATAGAAGCTTTGATGTCTGTTGTGTCAGGCCTTGATTGATAGGTTGGTGTGACTCACCTGCCAAGAGGGATCTTTGGAGGTTCTGTTTATTATCCCCCTGAGGTCACCTGATGCGCAACTATGATAATCTTACATATAATACCCTAAAGTATCTGACACATTGTCCCCCAAATGTAATTTGTGCAAATTTGAGACTACAGATTATCAATGAACATCCTCCTTATGTGTATAATGGATATGACTTCAAAATTGTCAAAATTGGTTAACATTTTATAACTCTTACAGTCTAAGGCAGGTTTAAGTGATATTTGGAACCAACGGTCATTAGAGTAAAATTGAAAATCTTTGTGTATTATTTTAGAATAATTCAAAAATAACAATGCTGCTTATAACCCCTACGATTTTTGGTAGAATCATATAAAGTAATAAGTATGATTAAATATTTCATTAATATTCAGCGTTTCCACACTGAACTGGAGTTGATGGCTGTTCAGTCAAACTGGAACCCCGCTGCTAGGTGCTGATAAATCCTATATACTGGATCTTTAGAAACAGAGGAAGCAATTCTAGTCCAATGTATTTTGATCAAATTCAGAGGTTATCTCTTCACAGTCACTGGCCGTCTCTTCTGTCTCTGTGTGCTGAAAAATCAAGCGTTGGTACACATCCAAGTTCCTGTTAATTGGAAAAAACTTAATTGCCATGGACCAATCCACCCAAAAGTATTCCAGAAAGTTAGCAGCAGGGGGTGTTTGTGTTTGTTGCCTTGGCAATGTGTATTCATGAGTTTGATTTTGCTTCTGCAGTAGTACTAAAGTCAGATGAGTTCAAATATCTACAGACTTTTCAGGAACGGCTTACTCCACCTGTAATAACTGGGATAGTGTGTGAATAAAAGCTTCGTGTTGATCTCCTCACCATGGTTACACTTTGGCAGAAAATGCAGCCTACAAACAGGTGACTGTCTGGCCTTTAGCTAGTGCTGGCAACTCGCCAAAGCAAAACTCCACAGGAGACATAAAGGGAGGATGGGTGAAGAGGTAAACACAGCGGCCACCTTATCCCACCTCCCCGCAGGAAGTAAATTTAATCATGTGATCCTAGTAATGTCACGTGAAAGAAGCACAGACCTCTCTCCAGCAGCTGCAGGTCAGAAGGGAAGGCTGTATCGGCATCTGTCAATGCAGTGAAGCGCAGGTCCCCGACGTGGAGTATAGCAGACAGAAGCATAAACACAGAGTCAACCTCCTGGAAAACAGAGAGACATTGTAGACAGACAAAAAGAAGTGTGAGAAAGAGGACAGGAGTATTACTACATATGTTGTCCGATGCAGTCACTCTTGTCTGAGTAATGTTTGCTAAAAACCTAAAGTGGTCAACAGGTTTAAGAGTGTATGCGTTTCTTAATGAAATTATTTATTTTTCATGATTTCAATCTGCTTCACTATTTTCAGGCTGAATGGACATGGGACTGAGGGCTAGATGCAGGATGGGGACGTCAGGATGGAAATAAAGCAGAGTTGGGTGTGACCATTATCAGACAAATTCAGTTAAGGTGTTCTTACCAGTGATGCATCCATAAAAAAAATCACACTTAAATGCAGATGTATATTATCATGCTTGTTAAACAAAACCACTGTCAAGCAACAAAAACTAAAAACCAAACATGGCAGTCAACAGTAACAGCCTGTCCTTCCATATTCTGAACAGGTAACAGACTATAATGTGAAACACCACACCCATGTGCTAATTACTAGAAATATTAGTAACCAAAACATGTACATCTAATATAATAAACACAGGCTGATCACATGTTTTTAGTCTTACATTGTTGTTTTGGTCTTTTTGATTGAGTAAATATGAGATAAACATAAGAAAACAACATATCTCGCATCTTTTTACAAAA
Organism: Apogon talboti; assembly: GCA_037367365.1. Taxonomy (NCBI): domain Eukaryota; kingdom Metazoa; phylum Chordata; class Actinopteri; order Kurtiformes; family Apogonidae; genus Apogon; species Apogon talboti. The sequence continues at coordinate 14,529,609 of JAPQRQ010000015.1, read as the reverse complement.
GCCTATGAGTGCTGATACTTTTTTTTTTTTTTTAACCTGTCCTTGTTTTTGTCTGTAGCACTCTGAGATTCCCTGAATGAAAAGTGCATTACAAATAAAATTTATTATTATTATTATTATTATTATTATTATTATTATATCATGGTTTGCCAATTGACTGCTAAATGCAAAATAAAAACTCTTAATGTCATGAATGTACTTTTTTTTTTTCTTTACAAATATGACATGTCAGCACTCCTTCCATTCACACACCACACTTCCTCTCTTCCTTCCTCTCTGCCCTTGAGTAGAGGACGCTTAATGGAATACCCCATTACCCACTGCTCTGAATCTCTGAGATGGGGATGCTTCAGTTTGATGGTGTGTGTGTTAGTGTTTGTGTGTCTGCATATGCACTCTCTCAATGAAGGATATTGAAGCTGATATCGAGGAGATAAACATGAGCATTAGTCTCTGTCTGACACTCTATACACAGAAAGACACCCCCCACCTACTTAGAAAGGAGAAGAAAGGGAGCGAGGGAGAGAAACGGAGCGATAGGGAGCGTTAATGACGGTTGACCTTTGGGTCTGGACTGGGAGTTGTCCCCTGATGAGAGCTTAGACAGAGACCAATGGGTGGTCTATCATTTCCACTCCTACCCCTGCTCCCCCACCTCTTCTCCTCCTGTCCCTTGGTCTCTCTCTCTCTCTCTCTGTTATTCAGTGGACATTAGTGCCCTCTGATAATACCAATATCTATCCCTCTGTTCCTCTTTCCCCTATTTCTTGCTCGTTCATATCGACTGCTGCCGGATTAAAAGGTGAGGTGGTGGTCACTCACTGCTGACAGATGCTGACTGGGAATCTAAGAATAGAATGTGATAATGGGCTGGGAACACAGCTGGTGGAGTACGGGACAGGCTGTGCTGCGACACACTAGATGCACACTTGCATATATCAACAACATCCTGCCTTTGGCATTTGGTCACATTTTTACGTATTCCTTATTAAGCCAGCAAGGTATGAGGAATACCAGTGCAATGTGTTGCAATGTGCTTCACTTGCTAAAAAGTAAAAAACAACAATAAATTCAAGTGCACATTATGAGTATACAGGCCCAGTGCCTTCCTGTTTTAACACGTTGCCTGCTGATTGAATAACCTATGCTCTCTGAATAAATGAATCATAAATCCTTTCAAACATGCTTTTAATGAAAGAAATTGCACATGAATACGGAACCAATTAATCTGAACATTAATTTAAATATGACATTGTAACTATAAGAAATTAAAGTTTAATTTACCCTTCTACCTTTACAAAAATCACTCTTCTTCTTCTGTCATTATGCTTGGAAACCTCATGGTCGTTACCAAACTGACATTATTTAATCTGAGGGTCAGCTGAGGCTTCATCTGATTGGATGAATGCTCTGAACGCAAGGCCCGTGTTTTAAGGGCTCCATCTGAGAGGCTGAGCGCTGTGACTCTGAATGCATGATGCTGGTAAATACAATTATTTTACTTATTTATTGCTTTTCAGCAGTCTTTTAATGTTGATGGAAATATGGTTTGCCATAGCATATGCCCCGTTCTAATCTGGAATAAAAACATCTACTGAGTGATCGGATTGTAAATGTCCAGTTCTAATGCAAAGTAAAAACATTTAGTATCCATTCAAGACATAATCAGTATCCACCTGTTTTTCGGTACATGCCTGAATATTTAATTTTCTTTAAAGTGTAGGTCATGCAAAAACTAATATATAAAATTAGGATGGTTGTCTTATGATATTTACAGCTGAGCACCACAGTAAATGAAATTTACAATGAAACATTTCAAAGTCTGTCTGTTTAAGCTCAAATAGATGCTTTGGCTGCGTTGTTGGCTATAAATGAGCTTGTTTACTAGTGTGTAGAAGATGCAATTTCACTGGTTTGAAGAGACTCCTTTAGAGCCGGCCACTTGAGATCGGACATCTAAAGACGCAGGTCAATGCAAGGTCTTAACAGACAACAGACAATTGATACATTGAATGAAACTGAGGGGTAAAACTAAGGGCCTCATGATTGGCATGATTTTACGTCAGTGGCATCAGCACTAAAAAGATCCCTACTGTCAATAACCTTCAAATATGCAGGCTCAGTAGAAAACACTAAATGCTGTACCAGTCAATACCTGCTTGTTGAAGCCTAGGACTCGCAAGGCCTGTTTGACAGCGGTAAGCCGTTCTCTGCTTTGGGTAGACGCTGTAGCTACTGGAGGGCTCTCCCCTGGCAGTCCTCCACTAAGATACCTGCAGTAAAAATAGAAAATTGGTACAATCTGAATGAAATGAACTAAACAGGACTATGATCAGAATAAAATGACAGTGGTATCAAACCCAAATATGTACCCATGTGTCCAGCTAGACTTCATATACTTATGTTTTGATGAGAGACTCAGGCTTAAGACATCAATGAGGTAGTTTTGTACTGAATTACAGTCATACTGTTTAGATATAAATAAGAAAAAAAAAGTGAAACTGAGTTTTACACCTGCAGCAGCTTGATCATATGCACACAGTCAACAGAAACACAAAATAGGCTCATGTACTGCTATCAGGACAGCATATGTGTTAGGCTCCAACACAGCCCAGTTCAGGTCACAGGTTTTACACTGGTTGTGTACTATGAGTTGAATTCTAACAAAATGTAAGTTATGGTCAAATACGTGTTATATGAACTACCAATATACTGTGTGACTGTGACTTACACAAAACTTGTTTTTTATTAATTAGCACTTCTACCTCCCAGCTCTTAGGTTCTGGGTTGGATTCTCAGTTGGACCGGAGCCTTTCTGTGTTGAGTTTACTTATCTCTGCATCACACAGGTTTCCTCCAGTTTCCAGTTACATATAAGTTATTTCTCCTGACAGTGCTGATGCAGATCTGGAGTTGTGCTATGTGCTAATGCTAGGTAATGCTGTGTGTGGGTAAGATACTGAGACTGAATTTCCCTACATGGATCATAAAGTGAGGTAAACTTTTAACAGTTTGTAAGAACATGGATGAGAGAAGATGTTCCACACGAATCCCAGTAAATATCAGCTACAAGTATAGATGTGCAAAGACAAAACTATTGTATGTGTGCACAGACGATCACACTGTCACTGTGTTGACAGGAGATGCTGGGAGTTAAAAGCATTTAATGCACATTAATAATTCTTCATACAGCTATTCTTTGGTGATTAAAAAAAAGTTTCTTACAACAAGGACAAATACTTCAGTCAGTCATTTACGAATAGATGACCATGTTAATCTACTTGTTATGTTAACCATGTGAACACAGACACTTTGTACAGAAATGGAACAGAAAAGGAATGGCTGTGCACTGGCCAGTGGTTATTTTGAAACCGGCATTGACAGATCTGTACTGAACATTTGGTTCTTTATGTGTGAAAGGTGGGCTTTCAACCATGGATTCATTAAGTGTCAAACATCTACTCTGCACACTGTCTAAGAAAGATAATCAAATGTAGTGCACACACAGTTCAATTTCAAGTTATCTATTCGTATAAATAGAGCAGGTTTCAGCGACATACCTATGAGCCAGAACATTGTTGAGGTAAAGTGCACTCTTCTCCTCTGGTGACAAACCTTCTGCCATCAGATGGAAAATGTTGAAACTGTGTTGGTGAGGGAGCAAGTGGACCAGACGGGACTTCTCCAGCAAATAGGTGTACACCCGGGCTTTAAAATGAAATATGGTGCACAATGTAATTGGGTGTTCATAAAAGTTTGATGATATCGATTATAGTTAGCTGAATTGAACATTCCAGCAATAGGTTGTGATTAATTGCTGGTGCACTCTGTTCTACTCAACTGGGGTAAAATAAGGTGAGCAGGACTGTAAAAAATATTTAACCGATGTGCTTTTACTGCCCCCTTTTGGTGGTTCCCTGCTATGATCTCAAAGCAAAATCACATCATATGATTAGGACTTCTGTGCATTGGTTTCTGAATTACTGTGGGTCTATGCACAATCATGACATTGTATTTTGAACAATGAATATTCTGTTTAACATAATACTTAGGAATAAACATTATTGAAACATTTATTTCAGGTATATAACCATAACAAAAAATAACCATTATACTTTTCAGCATTTATCTTAGTCTTGCGTTTCCCAGTGAATAAAATTCATAATGTATTAAAATAAAACTTGATGAACAGTTATTTAGTATGGCTGATATGGTGACACAGATATTAACTTTACCTCTGAGTAACGTCCTCCTCTTCTCACAATACTGGATGGTCAACAGTTTAATGAAGCGGCTTGAGTTGTTGTTCCTCTGGGTCTTTGCATGACCAAAGGCCTCCAGAATACAGTTCACCTGTGTATGCCGTCAAACCAGAAGAAATGTTACCAGGGCATACACAGTTTCAGCATTTAGCATTCCTTTGATGATTCGTTTTCTTTTTTCCAAATGTATGGTCCATGCTTTTCCACTCTAAACCACTAGATGTCACCGTGCCTCTATCATATGTCTACTGAGTAGTATTTTTTTTCCCAGGATGATTATAGAACAGGCTGACCCAGATATCTACTTTATGATGATGACTTCATCAGAATAAAGCTACACTTTTCTTTGGGAGGCTGGTAGACCTTTTTACAGAGCTGGGGAACCATGTGCATGGCACTACCATCATATTATCATCATGTGATGAAGCAAAAGCAAGCAGCACAAATGACAACAAAAGCGCATGTGAAGGTGCCGACAGAAGAGGCAGATTTAGGAGAGATCCAAAAAATAGATTAAAAAAACCCCCAAAACATTAGATATACTTTTAGTTTTAATGTATATTTGTCTTCAAATGTCTGGTTTTTATTTCTTAACCAATATATTATATATCCTAATTTATGTGCCTTGGTTTGGACGTTAACCATTGTGCTTTTTTCATTTTAACAGTTTTTTTTTTCAGTCAGTTCTCTCTGGTTAGTTTGCAAAGTAGAGCAACGATGGTGTCCTCTTTAAGAATAACACTGAGACCACTTTCATTGCTGCAAAGTCCTCTTGTTCATTCAGAGACGGCAGAGAGAATCATGTTAATAGTGATTTAATGATGCAATCACACACATGGTTTGAATGCGCAACTAATGTCTTTAACAAATGAACATCTAGCATAAAAACTGCTTTTCTCCTTAAACAAAGGACCCCATACTGTGATGTGCTTATCCACGTATGTAGTCACTTCTACCCAGAGCTGGATACATGTATACTTGAAGCTTCATCATATTTTTGTTCAAAAAGATTATGTGGGAGGAAGAACTCATAATAAAACAGAATCACATGAAGCATAGCCATATAACAGTCATGAATGCTACATATGACAACAAACTGAATTGAGTACGTTGCATAAATTGTTTCTCATAATGCAGACAGACATGTCTAGACTCACATGTTTCATTCTGGGTTCCAGTGCAAAGCCTGCAGGGCTGGAGCGAGCCGTCAGATGCCTTACAATGTGCTTACAAACTTCTGTTTTTCCAGAACCACTTTCGCCACTAGAAAAAAAATATCAAAAAGAAGACGGAGATATAATGTCTTGAAGTAGGTGACATTATCAGGGATCTCTAATCTTTTTACCTGTGAGAGTTGATTTGACAAAATGAACATCTCAAGAGCTCCTCAAGTGTTGTATTACTTGTTAGATTTATTCATGTAGCGTATGAGCTGATGGAGTGAACATTACACGAGTATTAATGCTTTGAGCAGTGAGTCCTCTGGTTCGTTACTGGAGGGACCATTTTGATTCATGCCATGTCCCCACTGACTTTTTCCACTTTTGTTGTTTCTAAACTGTATAATGATGGCAAAATAATAATAATAAAATAAATAAATATATATATA
>JAPQRQ010000015.1:14511084-14523634 GCA_037367365.1 Apogon talboti | reverse complement strand
AATTATCCAAAAACATTTCCTTCTGTATCCATGTGTTTCAATATGCACGGCTCATACAATGTCACTTTCACATCATAGAAAACAAAACTATGTCATAATACAAAATAAATCTATACCACTGCATCATGTCCCTTCACACTCCATTCATCATGAACTGGCTAGGTCAACTTACACTCTTGTACTGATATTACCTCTTGCTGCTTTATGTGTTAGCCTTTTTCTGAACTTGAATCTACATTTCTAACATTCTTGTAAGAAAAGGCTGTTTTGCATAGTAACAGTGCAAACACAAATGTTTTGACGCTTCAAGCCGCTGAAAGTATTCTTGCATCATCAAGCATCTGTTTGAGACCTACTTCAGAAGAATGGGTGTGAGGTTTTAGTCATGAGGGTGTTTCCAACAAATGCCATGTTCCTTGCACCTCCACCCACCTCACATCACCCCTTCAGGGACCCCATCCCATTACATTCACAATATATTACTTTTTTTGTGCTTCACTAATAATACTCCACCACCATTTTCTACACACAGTGTTACTGCTCCAACTTATCTGCCACTCACAGCCTGTTTTCAATTTGGCAATGAGTGGATATTAAATCTGATGTAAGGTTCCTCTGCAGTACAAGCTCTGACACAAACCGGCATGCAGAGAGTTGAGACCAGTGTGCTAACCACACCAAGCAGATGGCTTCAGAAGGTCAGAAGCTCTTACTAACGACCACAGTGAGCTGTGCTGTGCTGTTTGTCTGTGTGTATGTGTGTTGCTATATTTCCTGCTAATGGCCCTGCTGAGTGTGAAGTCCAAAGGCCTTTCTATCGTCTTTTCATTTACCAGTTTTTATTAGATTTCAAGGGCATTTTGTTAGAGCACTAACCTCGGGGGATCATGGCCGCTGATTGCCTGTAAACGTGTAGTATTGTGTGTGTGTGTGTACGGTTGAGTGTGTTTCTTTACTTGTGTGTGTTGGATAGAAAAAGAACAGGAAGCTTGAATTAAAGTGTGACAAGGGGAAAAAAACTGAAAAGGAAGAATAAAATGCAAAACATAAGAATGAAGGAAACCAGTGTGTGTGTGTGTGTGTGTGTGTGTGTGTGAGAGACAGCATAGTACAGTATCCTTGCATGTATGAATGTTTGTGTGTGTGATGGAGATGGATAGACTCTGGCCAGGGCACATTAACTCACTGCCAGATTGGTTACAACTCAGCGGGAATGTCACTGGAGAGCCGGAACAGGATTTAATTGCAATCAGGGAGCTACTCTGCCCAGCCGAGGACAAAAAGCACAACGCAACACTGCTCCAAAAAGCTATTCCTCTCTGTGTGAACACTGAACAGGCCTACAGCTACTCTCAGACTGAGAGCTATTAATCTCCCAGGGAGTATTTAACAGGTGTAAGGCAGAGGGGTGTGGACAAACCAGGTGGCATCCAGACCTTTCTATTATTCTCGCAATTATTCCGCTCTGTTGACACGTTCGTCTCTGCGTCCTGAGGCAGGGTTCGGTGTTTGTTTTGTGTTTATGTGATGTACCTCAAGATGAAACACTGGGGACGTTTCTCCTGCAGCATCATGTGATACGCCCTCTCTGCTGAGGAAAATATGTGAGGAGGCAAAGACGAGCAGAGGCGACCTGTAGAGCTCAGGTACAACTGACTCACCTGAAAGAGAGACGGGAAGTTGCAGGCTGTTAAGAAATTAGGTAACAACCTTATATAAAATGCACACGCCAGGGTTGAGTAACAAGGATAAAGTTACAGCAAAACAGTAAAACCACCTTCGGTTTTACTTTCCATGCCTGTGTTTGTTTGTGTGTCACTAACACATATGGTTTAACATTTATTACAACGTATACAACTGAAAGTCAGAATGAAGAAGAAATGAGTAATGCAAACTGTTACCAATTTAAGCACAGTACACAATATAAACCAACAACTGCAAATGTGACCCAGATACTCAGCCTGTCTGGTTGTTTTTTATATAACAACCCAGAAGCCAGAAAACAAACATGAAAAGATTAATTTCAGTGCACAAAATAAAAAAGTAATACGAATTCCTCAGCCCTGGTGTCTTAGGGGTGTATATTGTATTCTGGAATAATAATAAATGTATCATCAGACTGAAGCTGATCAGTGGCCTGGTTTACTTTGTATACATAACATACTCCTTTAACCTATCTTGTGGCTGTTTTTTTTTTTTTTAAATTTTCATGATGCACAACTTGTCACCATCTGAAGAATTTGGAAAAAGCCATGTTTATTTTTTTAATTAAGTTACTCTATGTTTGCATATCAACATACATTATCTAGTAAATACATATAAGAATGAAGAAAAAAATATTCTAGCCATTGTACCATTTTATTTGGGTTTATAGTTCATAGAGAGCCGTAAGGTTTGTATCATTACAACCCGATCTGCAACCAATTCAGCAGATGTGTGATACATTTGAGGCCTGTGGTAGAGGGAAGTGATGGGTTGTGGACCACCAGACCAGAGGGGGTGACAGACAGCCAGCAGATCACACATGTTGTGACATATGTCCTTCTTATTCTGGCTCCTCCACACACTCTCTCGGCTGGGTGTGATGCCTGGAGTAAATCCAGACACAGTTAGGGGTTGGACAATCAGAGGGGGCTGGCTTTATTCTGCATGGCAGGAGAAGTTGCCTCCTCCTGGCTTTCCTTGGTCCACACGGGCAAACCTCAAGCTGCCATTATTTTTGTGATAACATTATGGAGATGTTTTTGATATGGAGAGTTTTTTCCATCATTTGAAGAACTATGAAAAAGAATGTTGCTGTAGGATAGAGCTAGTCAATTCTATGTGTATATACAATATTTCCTTTTTCTCCCGTTATAATTGGGTTTTTAAAAATGGACTCTTTTTTTTGCATAGTACAGAAGACGGGGGTAATGATGTCTGCATGTACATGAGACTGAATGTGTGTTTATGGGAGTGCTTTGCTAAACTGGATCCTTCCTTAGTTGATGTAGTCAGCTTTATGCTGTGTATCACTGACAGGAAGGCTGCATTATTTATCAGCCACAAGGTCCATTTCATCTGTTCATGTCCTGCCCTATTATACAGCAAACGTGTCTACTTTTATGGTATGGTTTTGCATGTAGAGTTAATAGACTATCAAATGCATATATCACAAGCATGATTCACACAGATATGCTAATGCAAAATGAGAAGAGATACTATAAAAGCATGCTTACCAAAGTGGAATAAATTGGCAGCTCTTTGTTTGGATTGACCAGCAGTAGGATGTGTCCAATGTAGGTCTATAAAAGAGAGGGAGAAAAAGAAAGAAAATCACCCATTTTTCACTAACACACCTCCCTTTTATGCTAAAATTGCCACATGTTTTCAGTGTGAGTTTTCTCTGCTTTCAAATACAAAACATGATGGAATCTGTCTATAAGGACCACTGAGTTAAAATAGTGCTGTTGTTCCATTCTTTGTCATTAATATTCATGGTAGTGACAATCACTCTGTCAATACTGTAGCAGAGGAGGCAACCCTCAATGTAATACCCTTTTTCCAATAACAACAACAAATCTGCCCTCCCACACAGCACTCACACAAACCCTGAGGACACTGAGATAAAAATAACTCCCTATTCCTGCCACTTTCCACTAAACTGCTAACCCTCTGTTTCTAACACAGGGTCCTGGAGGCTGTTAGATAGTTAACACTACCTCCTCTGGGAGAACCCAAGCACTGCTGACACTCTCTAACATGCGCTGTCCTTAGGCCGTGGCTCAAGGTTAATGACTTGAACAAATTCCCACTGCTTGCAGACACAGAGACCAACATTTATACAACTTACTTAATGTTTCCCTAAACTTGGGAAAGAGAAGGGCACGGGGAGGAGAAAGAGGAAGGAAGGTGAATCACTTCCCTGAGTAAATGTTTTGTTTATTTCTATGATATATTTGTCATAATGTCGCCTTCATCAGTGTCTCCCCTCATATCCGTCTCCAGCTCCTCAGGGGTTTGGTGGGGCAGTGGTCCTTCTCTCCTGGCAGAAGGCAGCAGACCACTCATCAAAGCCCCCATCTCAGACCACCCTGCTGGGAGCATATGGAGCATTCGCTGCCTTTGTCCTCCCCTGATTTTTGCCCTTCAACACATCTCTTCTTTGTTAATGTTTGAAATGGCCTTTATTAAACATGAGGTCAGATAGCCCTAAGGAGAAGTCTGTCTGTAGAAACAGAAAACGTCCCCATTTGCTTTTAGCTTTTAGAAATATGTGGAGAAATATATATTTTTAAAGCTTACTTGTTTAGGATTTTCTTCACTGGACACAAAGTAAGATAAAATGTGTGAATGTGTACTGTGCACTTCCACATCAGAGGAATTTTGCTCAATAAGACTGCTCAGATGGCCCGTGATTGTTTAACTTTGTCCACTCCTGTCCAGTTCCTTCAAGGCTGTTTGCTCTGTCAAACAGACACTATGGTATCTAGCCCTCATTAGTGTAAATTCTCATTGCATTTCTTTTCTTCATCCACCACTCGGCCTCCCTTTATTGTCATCCCCTTATCCGTGTCCCCCGCTGTGGCTAACCGTACTGTCTGCCGCCCATCTGGGTTTCTATAATAACAGACTATTACTGCCACTTCACAGAGAAGAGAGTTCACCAGATAGCTCTACATTGATCTGTCTCCAATCTTTATAAAGCTCATTCCCCATGGAGGAATATGGGCCAGAGTAGAGTTTTAAAAGAAAGAGGAAAGTGACAGCAATATAAAATGGACCAATTGTCTGAGATAAAAGCATTTTCCTCTTGAATATAGTTATGGATTTATCTTTCCGATCTAAATGTTATTGACTTTGCAATTTCACCAGAATAAGTATGTGGATCTGTGCATCTAGTCCATGTGTGCTCGCCATCATAGTCAATTATGCTATATATGAATATGTTAGGGGGGTGACCCCCCAACATCACACCCTGGACATCAACAACTCAACACTCCACTCTAGATAGAGTGGCCCACTTAAGCCCGAGAGACAGAATATGTGCTGGCCTTTCTCTGTGTTCTGATGAATGTTTCATGTCCAGCAGGACTCTTTGAAAACTAGAACAAGCGCAGTGGAAGCATACATAGATCTGGTCGTTGCCGAAGCGCTTCTGCATCTCGTAGAGAAGGCTGCTGTCGGTGAGCTCGCTGAGGGATGCCAGGTCGTCATTGGGTGCGGGAGGCATCAACTTTACCTGAAAAAAATCGACATGAGTGTTAAAGAGAGCGTACTGACCCTTCTGTATAGATGCATTGGTTTCTGCAGGTGTCAACAGATTATTAAGACTCTTTAGGACTAATTCAAGATCATAATTAATGCAGTCTAAGACTTGTTAAGATGGGTGCTTCCAAAAAATACAAAACATATTTAGGAAACAGAGAAAGTTGATTTATTCACATTCAACATGACTGTTAAACTGAACATAGTACTGTGTGTATACAAGAATAACGTGTGTGTGTGTGTGTGTGTGTGTGTAAACAAGAACACTGATCTAAGGTCCTTTCCCTCATCGCCTACTGAATGTTGTTGAGCTGTGACATTTTATCTGAAATTCAGACCTTCAGAGACCCAGTATATGTAACAACACTTTACTTTTTCTCCCCTACACAGAATAACTTATCTGAGAGTGGAGAATGACTCTGACATCCAACAAATTTTTCTTTAGATTTTCCAAACTGATAAAGTACTGCATGTTCAACATAAAAAGAAAAATTGCCTGTTCCTTAACTCTCCATATGTTACTAAGTTGGCTGTAAAATGACAGCACCTGTTCCAGTTTACTGGCACCGGAGCTGAAGGGACCATCGAGGACATTGTCTTGAGAAGGCTGCCGGCTCAGGGCCCCGCCTGCTTCTCGGAACATTGCACACTTCTCCAGGAGACTGTCCCGCTTGGAGATAGGAAGACCCAGGGGATTCCTGTAAGATAGTGATAGGGTTAAATAATAATAATAATAATAATAATAATAATAATAATAATAATAATAATAATAATAGAAATAACAAAATAAGTGGAGGAAGCAGTAAAAGTAAAAACATGAAAATTACGATCGGGGGACAAAAACTCAGTGCTGTTAACGTACAAGTTCTTGACGGGAGTGTTGAGGTCATGCAGTCCACTGTCATAGCGTTGGTCAGTGGAGCGCAAAGGAGCGGAGGGGTCCTTTAGTCTCTGCAGCCAGTTCTCCTCTGCATTCAGTAGCATTTCAACTATTGGCTCTGATGCAGCGATGTCTGGGAACATGACAAAGCTCATCAGTGTAGCGTTTTGGTGTGAAATTTTACAGAAAATTAAGAAAAAAGCAAAGACAACAGCAACAAAGAAGCTGGTAGAGATCACAACCACACAACTAGTGCATCTAAAGGTATTTTATGACTGTGACTGTAGCTTTCTGTATGCATTTAGAGGATTTCAAGCATATGCATGTTATTCAGAACTGTAGTAAAACAGGAAAAATGACACTGAAAGTATGGTGATGAAGTTTTAAGCCTTATTTGAAACCTTTGATTTTCTTATGTCTTTATGCCATTCACTTTATCTTATTTTGTGTTACATAACTCTAGCATTGTTTTTGTATTACTAGTACACCGTTGTCTTGGTCTGTGAAGCACTTTCATTACACTATGAAAGGTGTTAAATAAATCAAAGTTGAAGTTAGTATCTCAGCCCTAAAACCACCTAATACTCTCTTTTGTCTTTGATTCAGTTTTCACCCATGCCAGACTTCCTTCAAAATCCATGTGGATGAGCCTGCGTTGCTGCACCATGTGAACCCCACTGTGTATCATCCACTGTGCTTAAGAGGAAAGGGGAGTTAAGATCCCCCCCTTTCTGTAATGAGGTCTAACAGGGCACAAGGGAGAAGAATGGCTTCATCCTGTCTTTTTATTTCAGTGTGACTGACAACCCCCTAGACTCCCGTCTTTTCCTCTGTCTTTCTGAGGGGAGGGGGGGGCTCTAAGTAAAATAGGGGGTGATTGTCTGAGTCTCTAAGGGATTGTCTCACATCTTTTCTTGGCCTATGTGTGAGAAGAGGCTATTGATTAATGCTAGAGTAAGGCAGTCCAAGGTGTGATAAAGCCATGGAAGGGAATTGTTAAGACAGCCAAGATATATAATTCCACATGTAGAGGTTAGAAGGTGTAAGCAAAGCTCCACTCTGTGACACATTCACTGCTATCACACTTACTGCACTTTAACTAAAGGTCTCACTTGTCTTTTTCTTTCATCTGATTTAGTAGGTTTTATATTAGGTTTAAACTTAACTCAATTTAATCTTTCTTTCATGTGTCATACATACACATCTATAAATTTGCCATTAGTGCACTGTATGAATATTGTATGTCTGCCTTCATGAGGCATTTTAATGCTGAACCTCTTTCATTTATAGTACCACATAAATAGTGAAAACTTGAAAACTTCTCTATCTATAAAATAACTATTATTGGCTCCAGCTTATTAAAGAATTTTATACTATACCTTTTATTTACATCATCATCTGAACAACCATCACTATGCATTAACTGAGAAATTATTTAGTGAACTGTACAAAAATATGTGGCATAAACTTAACAGGGGCTTAGGAAATTCTATGTCTGCCATTTAAAACACATTTTTGAACACATACATTTAACCATCTGCTGTACAAAAACAGTATCCTTCCAAAATAAAAAAAAAATACGCTGAATGCGCTTAGACAATGACATATCACCTTTATGCCTATTAGCAAATTAATCCCTCCAGCCTTAACAATTAACACCTATATTTGCAGCTGTCAAATATTAATAAATTAGTTTTCACTTCCAGATTCAGATAGTCAAACAAATACACTAACCACAGGCTAATTATGAATGTTCTGCATTCACTGTGAATACTGTGAGAATGTGTTTTATATTAACACTTTTATGAATGCATTTTAACAAGCTCATCTGAATGTCAAAATCCATTTCCTCATTCCTTTGCTTCATTAGCTCTTGTTTGCTAAAACACACTTTCTCTCTGCTGTGTGCACACATGTATTTTTCTGCAAATGCCTCACTGTGTTACCTGAGGGCTTGTCTTGGTTGCAGTTCAAAAGGGTAGGGTTTGCGCCGTGCTTCAGGAGCTGGCTAATGATGCTTGTCTGCAAAAGATGGGAGAGTCACTCATAGTCATTTTCATTACATCCTACAAAAATATTTCTAGTACGATATGCTGCGTTATTTCTTCTTACTTCCTTCAAACCATCAAAACAAAGCAAGATCATCATGCTAAAATCAAGTTTATCTAAAAGTGCAGATATGGAGATATGTAAATGTGACATATATTGTGATGCCGACATGGGAAAATAATTTAAATGGGTTAGTGCAACAACATGAAAAGAACGGCAAAAAGTCCTGACACACTAAATTGGCATCTCCTGTGTAGGATTTGGGTTCATGTACTTTCAGCAGTCTTTAAAGGCTAGGTGAAGTGGATCCCAGATCAAAGGCTGTGGCCATTAATGAACACATCGAAGCACAATACGTATAGGACACGTATAGGGGTATTTTGAGGTAGCTGGGTGTCATTTGACTGTTATTATGAACACTGTGATCTGTTGTAGTGGCATCTCTTCATTAAATTTTTTGTCTGCCCTGCTGTCTTCAGATGACTGCTTAGATTTAATGAGCTGAGGTTTTTCTTGTGAACATTATCATAGATTAATTGGTCAATCACAATTTACAATTGGGATCAATAAAGTATGTCAATCAATAAAACAATCAATCAATTATCTGATGAATGATAAAATCACTAAATCATTTGATGATTGATTAAATGTTACTTTTATACCACTGTATCGGCAAGAGACAACTTCATATTTTAACCTTTTCAAAATTTTTGTGTACATGTTTCAAACATATTGGTTAACTAAGGCCACCGTGCCTTTGATACATGTGTCTGAGATGTATATTCACCAAGATGTTAAAACCATTCAACGCTAAAATATTAAAAACTTGGTTAGTGTAGCCACAATACCACCAAGACGGGCTAAATTAATTCTATAGTTGTGAAAATATTAAACTCTCAGGGCACTGCTGTATTGTTGCACCGCCATGAAAATAGGGCCTCAACATTTAAAATTCTGAGCTGATGATGCATGCAGCGTATGTGACATATGACAGGGTATACAAGCGATTCTCTGTCTGCGGATATCCTTTCATAATGAGCACATCTTCCATCACATGTCACAGTGCAGTAACCCTCTAGTCACCTACCCTCATTTTTATACACAATGACATGGGATGGCTGTCACCTCTGTCCTACCCTGAGCTGTCTTGGTTTTGCTTTTAAACTATGCTCGTACAGGCCTGAAGTCTTCCCCTATTTCTCATTTTTTCTGTGATCCTCTGCAATGTTTTTGCACTCTATGCTCCAGCAGTCCTAACCTTCGACCTAGAGAAGCAGCGCTTGAAGAAGTGTGATGATCTAGGTAATCTATGAATACAGATTTTTTTATTAGTGTGTGTGATGTGCTCAAGTATCTGATAAGTTATTTAATTTTATCATATCTCTGCAATTTTCCAAAAGATGGAATCACTCCAACACCATCACTACAAATCAATAAATATGAAATTATGGTTTCAAGATCACAATGAGATGAAATGAGATAATTAAATGTTTGCTAATTAAACACACCGAGGGGGATTTCATGAAAATATAATAACCCAAATCACCTCATTTGTTGCGTTTTTACCGTAGCGTCTTTTATTTAGCTGCAGTGCGACAACTGTTCACTAAACACTCTTTGAGGAAGAAGCCAGTAAAGCTGGATAGCCGTACACATCCTCCCCTGCTCTGGACAAATGTATATTTCTGTGAGAGGGTTATTCTTTGCAGCTTTTTTTTCTCAAACTTGAACACCTGGTAGTTAGATTATATCTAGGTTAGACAGTGTTTCCACCACATAGAATGAACCTCTCGTGAGTTTGTACGGGACTGAACTGGTCTCAGTGTTGTTGCTTTGAAGCGCAAAAATAATCTCCCCACATGAACTGCATGAAGAAGCAAACAACCATTTAACTGCACTAACAATTGCAGGAAAACAACCACATAAATTGTAAAGTGATAACTGAAATATCTACTTCAACAAAGTATGAAACTGTCCGTCAAAGAGAATTCCCCTCATTGATTTTCACGCGCTTACATGCTACCTCGACTCTTAAAAAAGACTAAAAACAAAACAAGGATATGTATTACACTTGATTACTATAGGAGTTTCTTACTGTAGCTGAGTCCCTCCTCTGCAGTACGAAAGAGTGACTCAGCACATTCAGTAAACTAAGTCTGACCCATGCCAACAGCTGGTCAAATATGAGTCTACAGTATCTGTGCTCACCACAAACCCTGTCAGCTGCACTCGCACCCTATAAATACTGACAGCGCGTCACTAGCTGCTCAACATGACGGGAGGGCTGTGAAAAGGTCATCAGTCCACGGAGATTAGTAAGGACCCGGTTACCTCTTTGCTGACGTAGAGTCAGATTGATAATATTTACTGCTGTCTTTATTTCCTCTGGGCAGTGAGGCGAGATGAGCATTAAACACTATTTGAGATTAAAATTAAAGTACGGCAGAAAATGAAACTTTTAGATCATTTTTGTGCTTGCTTTACTGGCAGTGCTTTCAAGTGCACCTTCATTAGAAAACAGACTGAATTAATCCAATCCCAGCAGTGTTAAACTGTATTTTAACACCCTGTCATTTATGTTTAAAATCCCACACAAAATTATTAAATTCCTTTCCCCCAGAGAAAGCAACTTAAAAAGCCCTGATTCAAACCGCAGGAGCCAAGAGCCAGGGTCAAACTTATCACAAGGCAGAGAGAGGAAAGCTTAATTAGCTGCAGTAATAGGGTCATACGTCTTCTTAAAGGGTCAGTCTTGTACTAATGCCACACTGCGAAAGGCGTGTTTGGGCTTAATGTACCAGCTAGTCTTACACTTGACAGCCTATGCTTCCAGGCAACAGTTTGCTTCTGCCTCATGTGAGCAAAACATCTTATTAGTAGAACCAGTGATTTACTTGGCTGGATACATATACACATCTTGAACCCTAACGGTCCTGTGTTATGGGCATGTCACCGCTAGAGCAGCTACAAGACAAAGCTAAAAAGGAAGTAAGTGTTTAGAAGGCTTTGGGAATAGTTGGTATGCAGGAGGCAAAGCACTGGCACCAGTAAAGGGCTGATGGCTGAGGTGATTTAGCACTTCAACAGAAACCTAATCGATTCTCCAATCCACTTGACTGCCACTCCTAAGTCAGATGCACTTACATACTGAAGTACATATGCACGTACAAAGTACCTGCCTGAAGTCTGAGAATGGAAAAGTTCACTAGGAGGACATCACTCCATTCAGAGGAATGTCGTGTGCAAGATTTTTATATTTAGATCAATAAATAAATTATGCAGAATTCTCATAGATATGAATGGAAGAGAGCGAGGTTGTAAAAACAATGAATTTTTAAGGTGCACTCTAGTGGAAAAAGTGGCTTCAGGCTGGTTGAAATTCAGATTGTCTCTGTCAGCAGCCATGCACACAGCACAGAAATGTAATTAAATATTGCATGTGTTGGGGTCAGCAAGATTTTAACAGGATCACTTCCTTCATAGTTGGAAACCTTCCAAAACACCAGAGCACATAGTTTCAGCAGATCATTCCCAGCCCATCTGGAAATCAATCTCTTTTCCTCTAAGACAGAGACCATTAAACTGCTCATTTAAAATGCTGTAGTAAACGCATGCATTGCTGGGTCTTGCCAGTAGTTTGACTCTGATCAATAAGTCCAAAAAGAGCAGTTTATCAGAAACTGTGCAGGGTAACTGGAGGCATGTTTCTCAGAGGAACAATCCTTCCATCAATATGTCTTTCATTTCATTAACAACATTGGATCAATGCAGGTAGATGAGGTGAAATTAGGTCACTACTTAATTAATGTCAACATGTTTCATCATTTCGTAATGCAGCTGTGATTTACCTGTCCATACTTAGAAGCCAGGTGGAGAGGCGTCCAGAAACTGTTGTCTGCAGGATGAGGATCTGCCCCGCTCTCCAACAACACAGACACCACCTCTCTGTAACCACTGGCACATGCTATGTGGAGCTTAATGGAGAGACAGTGGGGGCATCATCAGGGAGAAGAATGCTTCACTTACAGGACAGAGACAACACGAGGTTTGCTCAAAAGCGCAGCATGTAACATATGTTAAATATACTATTAATCAAAAATGGTTTCCTCATCTGACTGACTTTCTTGCCTATATCCACAATAACAGTCTGTAAATTGATTTCTCACAATTTTGCATTAAAATATGCCTTACTGGCTCCTCAACAGTATTAATAGTGTGCAAAACTAGCTACAATTAGCTTAGGAATGGAGGCATTAACAACACCAGCTCCCAGATAGATAGATAGATACATAGATACATAGATAGATAGATAGATAGATAGATAGATAGATAGATAGATAGATAGATAAATACTTTATTAATCCCCCAAAGGAG
>JAPQRQ010000015.1:14487807-14509894 GCA_037367365.1 Apogon talboti | reverse complement strand
TAAGGTGCACAGGTTAAATACAGTTCAGTTCAGACATATCTGTTGAACAGCCTGATAACTGACGGGACGAACGACCTGTTAAACCGTTCGGTTCTACAGCACAGTTGAGAGAAGCAGCAACACACAGACACTCACAGAGACTTTATATAAGCACATGAGCATGTGCGAATGTTACATATTGCACCTTCAACCACACAAATTCACATATGCTTAACTTACCAGAGTGACCCCGTCATCATTTGCTTGGTTGAGGCTTCCCCCCGTAGCTACAAGCTGCCTAACATCAGACAGCATGGTGGTGGATCTCTGCGTCTTCATAGTGTGCATGGATGACATATCCACACCTACAAAATGCACACAGTTACTAGTCATATTCATATTACAACCCTGCCTTCAGTGCCACGCTTAAATCTGGCAGCTTTGATATGGCTGTTCAGGAAATAGGACAAACTTGAACAACATTCAAATGAAGGGTTCTGACAGGTTTTGCATTTAAATGTTCCTAAGCTTTTTTTTTTATCTTTACTTCTTTACTTCAGTTTTTAACAGGATTTGTTATGATGTCAGTGTCATGTTTTTTCGTGGTGGTTATGTAATATCAGTTCTCAATTACTGTATAACTAGAGTATTTGATGCTGGCTGACTGACATGAAAACACCCTAAAACTGTCCACAGACAATAAAGCCTCTCTTGCTGAAGTCATGCGTGGCAGATTATGTCCATGGCCAAAAGCAATCTTAATTTATGAGAACCAAATATTAATGATAAAATGATTTCATATTCATACTGAGCTACTTACCCTTGACATGAAAAATGCCAGACTAAACTCATCTCCTGGCTCAACACACACAGAAACAGGGCCAAGAAGAGGAATCTATCCCAGACTATGAGGATCAATGCTCTGCTCCAGAATCACATACACACAAGGGACCTGCTTTTGGCTGTGGTAATGTTGGGGATTGATTATCAATTAATCTATATTTCACATGGATAAGCTTTGGGGCACTAAACTAATGGGACTTTTCCTAATAGACTGAATGGATCAGCCAATCAGTAAGTTTGTATTTGTAAGCAAATGAGCCCCGCAGGATGTGAAGCTTTGACATCACCAAAGGAACATTATTATAGACAAAGAGCATTTACATTCCATAAAGAGTAAGAAAAACACAAGCTCCTAATCATGACAAATAACTCAGAATTTTAGGGGTCTCACTACTACAAGGGACAAAAGGCTATACAGCAAAAAAAGTCAGATAAAATGGGTTTTGCCTCCTTCTCTCAGATGTAGAGACACATGGACAGTCTTTTTCTTACACCCTCACAAACTTGATGGGGACAGAGAGCACATAGCCAAGTTGCTATAGCAACAGAGGCAGAGTAAGCCTATGTGAGTTTGAGTGTGTTTCATGGTGGCATACCCAAACGCGATGGCGGGGAGGTATCAGAGGAGCTAAAGGTAGGCAGGAGGGAAGGGATCACCACAGGGGCTGGCAGACTCACGCAGAGAAAAGTGTGTGTGCCCATGTTGTACAATAGTGTTATGGTCAGGATAAAGGTTAGGTTTAGACATATTATGGTTAATCTTACATCCCTTAAAGTCCTTTAAAGTCCCTTAAACCACATGAAATCTCACAGACAGATAAGTGTATGTTATTAAGGGTTGTCTGAGTTTTGATGAGCTAGCTGTCAGCAGCCAGAAGCTTGCATTTGTCATGTGATCCTGTGGAGGCTCATGTGTGGCTAATGACAGATGGATGAGGGAAGACCCTCCATCACTGTCTCTGTCTGTTTCTGTCTAGCTTTGTCAGCACTTGCCCCATTTCCTCGTTTCTGTGTTTCTCTCTGGTTTCTCTGGCACCTCTACCTCTCCTTCTGTCACTCACACTCCAGTCCTACACCTTGCCTTTATCTCTCTTATTTCTATATTGTGCGCTGACATTTTGCTTTTTTTCCTGTGAGACAGAAGCACCCCTATGGCAGTCGACATCATTAGGCCTGTGAGCCTGTAGGTGTGCTTAACCTTTGCAAACATACACAGATGGAAACAAACAACACTTCTTGCTTAACTGTAGGTACAATGTGACTCACTGTTCTCACTCTGATATCCACATATAAACAAATGCTTCTAAAATGAGAAAATGCAACACTTACTCTTCCTTTCTTAACTGTATTTTTGTGAATTAATCAGTTTGGCTGGTTAATAGGCAACATTAAAATCATTTACAAACTATAATTATCAACAGATTTTGATTCCTATAGTGGCCAACAGCTGACATGAGGCTTCTCCATTGCATCTAATTAGTTTGAGCTTTTTTTGTTTCAGTTAACCAGTTATTCAGTTTCTAAAGTGAATCACCTTTTTCCTGGTCAAAACTATCATTAGTATATCAGCTTTTTTTTTTTTAATCCACTGTGGGATGGCCTGCTTTTCTTCTTCTTGAAGTGTTGTGCTAACACAGAAATATGCCACATGTTTTCGTTGAACTGTTTATAAAGTTCATGATGAACAGTAACTAAAATGACATTTCTTCCACTTCGCTTTCATTGTAGTACAAAATACATAACAGGACTTCTGCAGAACTTTACCATTTTCCTCCAGGTATTTTCTGAGGATATAGCTGGTCTCTGTCCCCTCTGACGTGTAGTCCAGAGGAATGTTGCCGTTGACATCCTGGAGCAAAACGTTGACGCCAGCCTTCCAGGCACAGAGCAGGAGACCACAGAAAAGATACAAACAAAGAGAGCCATTCATCAGACTTGAATTGATGATAAAGTGGGCCCAATTATCTTGGCTTCCCAGAGGCATATACCTGAGCAGAACCATGGAAACATTACTAAAAGATACAGTGAATTAAAGAACTCATTAAATAACCGCCAGGGGGGTGGAGCAGGGCGTTGGTTACCGTTACCTGGGATCATCAGGGTTAGCGTGTATGTGTGACACAAGATTAATGTGTGTTTATTCAACAAAGACCCTACTGAAGCCTGTTCCTATGTGGCAAGAGATAACACGAGGGACCTTCCCTCTGGCTCTTTTAATGACTTTAATGACAACACAGTCGTTGGTTACAATACGGTTATGATTGATTACTTCTCTTTGATGGAACTGCACTCCACTCATTATTTGTTAAAAGGCTGCGGTGCTTCACCAGCAGAGCAGAGAGGTGCTCTGTTATAGAAAATATGCTGCAGTTACTTCAGAAATGTTCATTTTCATATTCCTTCATTGGTGATGGGAACCAAATACAACATACCGCCTTTAAAGTGACAATTGTCAACATCCAGTCATAAATCGCTTGCTGTTGTTTGACTAAAACATAAAAGACAAGCTGTAGTAACGATTGTTGCTGGACCTAGTCTGATAACAGGGACAGGGGACTCTAAGTGAGGATCCTTACTGAATATTTACAGCTAATAGAATTCTAACGACCTGCTGGCAGTGCAGCAAAGAGATTTATGGCCTGGCCCTTGGACAGATAGAGAAGGAAGGAGCAAGAAAAATGGAAGAAATGGGAAGAGGTATGAAAATAAAAGGGGCAAAAAAGCTGACAAAGGAAACCGGAGCGCTGTTAACCTTAATGCGCTGAAGAGAAACCAGCAAAACCACAAGGACACTTTAAAGAAACCTTAGCATTCCAAACTGATGTATTAAATTGACATTAATATTTCCGATAGCAAAATGTATTTATTTATTTATTTTTCCCAGAAGTGAGGTTACTCAAGAAATGTCAAGCAATTACAAGATGATGATTCCAGTTACCAGATAAAGTGTTCCAAGGAGATTTGCGTTTTCACTGAGCACTCATCTGTGGTGTTTAGTGGGAGCTGGTTTTGCTCATTCAATGGGGGTTAGTTAGGGGTTAACAGAGGGAATTAATTAACATTATCCACTATCAGCTGCTGCTTCGTGACTATTCATGAGCAAACATGAAGCCTTATCATAATGTGAAGCACAGCTTGAAAAACACAAGATGAGATGGTGAGTCAAACACAGACTAATTTTATGCCACCTACAATCACATTCACTGTGTGAGGCACACACTCCATATTGGTTTCCCTGTTTATGTCTAATTTTGGGCTGCGTAGTCTATACATTCTAGGTTTTCCGTTTGGCAGTAAAACAGTAATCACCTTTCTTGTAAACCTGATATCGCCTTGCAGCGCACAAGTGTGTCTTGACAGGTATGAGCATGCAGTGTGTGTTGAGAGTGTGTGCTGCATACAGGGTTGTAAAATTGTGAAGCAGTTCAGATATTTCACTTCAAGGTTTACCAAGTCAATAGGGGTCTGTCTGGTTAGATGAAGTTATCTGATGACAAGCAGATTTAGTATCTCACTCTGTCTGTCCAAAGGTCACTTTCTCTGCTGTTTGTCTTCACTTCAGCTCAACAAAAACAGCTTTATCAAGAGCACTAATTTACTTTGTTAATATGTTTCATGAATATTAGATGTCTGACTCTGTACTGGACTCATGTTTTGATTTGATTTGATTTAGATTCTCAATGCATATCAATGCATCATAGATCAATTTTTCTATATTACTACACATGGCTAAGTTTTGGTCTATTACTGCAAACAGACAGAAATCTGAAACCTTAATTTTGAGGGTGTAATAAATCAGGTAACAACAAGTATATAATAGTAAGAATATCTTCACTATGTAAACATTGCATAAGCAAAATGTAAATCCTTCTGCTGTGAATTCAAGCGGAGGGGTAAATATTCAGTGATTATAACATCTGTGTCACACTGCATCTTTGAAAGCAAGCCATTTCTACACGTACTCATGTGTAGAAATGGCTTCTATGGCTTCTCATGCAGAATAATATTAAAATACTACATGTTGTAGATGTGACAGACTAATGTTGCTTTAAGCATAATAAGCTCCTAAGCAATAAACCATTTTTACAAATCCATTAGCAAAAAATAGAGGAAAATGCTAGATTTGTCTTATATGAACAAAAACCACAAAGCCCAGACTGTGGCGGAGGAAACACGATGCACGGACCAGTGATCCAGAGACATTAATCATGTGTCTGAGCTCACATGATAAATGCTGACAGATATAAACGACTTGATGCTGGATGGCAGCCACGCACGCTGCACGGGGGTTAACAAGTTGACTTCTGACCCCGACACTCTCACCGCCACAGTCTGATGAATCCACTGTGGCGTCCTGGAGATGGAAATCTGTTAACACCACACTGACTGTGGTTCATAATGGCAGTGATTGCCACAGAATCAATAACTACTAGTAGTGTGGCTATACACAGAAAGCTGTCCCTGGGGCGGTCACTGCTGAGCCGGAGACCTTCAGAGCACAGTGGATGCTACCAAATTAAACAGCTGTCACATGTACTGAAGTAGTCAAATATATATCTCTCAAATGGACATGTATATAAATAATTTTAAAGGTTTCTCTGCTGTATCGCTGAGGAAATTAGATCTGAAACTAATATTTTGATCATAATGAATTGATCTACTGATTATTTTCTGAATGGTATTGATAGGTGATTTCATAACTGATAGCTTTTCTCAATGAACGCATAAAGCAGAAATACTCAAAACACAGAGACTTTGAGGTAGGAAATGTTTGATATTGATAAAACAATTTATTTGG
The DNA here is from genome assembly GCA_037367365.1 of Apogon talboti. Classification (NCBI taxonomy): domain Eukaryota; kingdom Metazoa; phylum Chordata; class Actinopteri; order Kurtiformes; family Apogonidae; genus Apogon; species Apogon talboti. The sequence goes on along the minus strand of JAPQRQ010000015.1, from coordinate 14,504,274 downwards.
CAGACTTTGCAGAAATGAGACATAAACCTACAGAATATACACTATAGAAAGATGCAACAGTTACTTGATGCACCACTGTGTTTGGAGGAGTGGGAGCTACATTATCAGAAGAGAAAAAAACTACGCTGAACTAGTGTGAAGTGGAGTTCAGTGCAGCCGAGGGCTTGCTGTTAATCTTCTGACTTCAAAGCACTTGGAGTTTAGAAGTTTCAAATTTATCATTTACAAGCACAGAAAGTGGGTCAATTCTACAACTGTAACCCCACTAGGTTTAGAACTGTATCATAGGAAAAAACATTTCAAACACAACCCGTCTCCTGTGGCTTGTATGATAGTAATGCTACATCTTACACCACACATGTTAAGAGACTACAAGCCGGTGTTTCATGCAAAGCTATGGTGACACAAGAAAAAAAAGCTAAGTGATTAAAAAAGTCACATTTTTTGGTTGTAAACATTTACCTCAGCCGTGTTATGTTTCTCAGCAGGTTTTCTCTGTGCGTTAAGGCAATGGTAGGTGACAGCTTATACCAGTTTTCACAAGAAATAAACATAGTAATATAACTGAAGCACCCTAAAATGTTCCACACGGATTAGCAACCACTCTTAAGACATCCTAAGCATGTATATGAGATAAGCCTCATTAATGCATGCTGCAGATATAGGTAAATGTACTATTTATGAGGAATCATTCGTAGGTGTTCTATACATTTTTTCATTTGCTAAACGAATACATTAAACATTAGCTATTAAGTCAGTTCACTCTGCCAGTGGTCCATGGCACACAATAACTAGAGCTATACAAACTGTAGGAATACATGTATGAATTGCTATGGAACAGTTGGGAATCAGGTTTGGAATTGGCTTATTCCCTCTCCTGCTGTTTGGAGGGAGAAGATAAGAGCATTAACATTACTGCCAGTCCTGACACAGACTGACAATGCATCCAGACTTCTCATCAACCCCCATACTTTCCCCATAGGACAAGCTTGGTAACAACTCTGTCAGCAAAAAGCACTTTGCATTTCTGAGGCGGAACTGGAGACAGGAAATTAAGGACAGAGACACAAAGAACAAGGGGAAGGGCAGCAAGAAAGAGATGAATAGTAGGAAACAATAGATTAGTGCATATTAGCAGCATTATTACTACCTGTGCCAATCAAAGATAACGCTGCCTGTCAAGCACCTCCAGCGAGAGCTCTGTTTCATTGCTCATTAAAACATAAACCCAACATATTCAGAGGGACGATTTTGCACTTATGGCACTGATAAGGGAGCAGCTTGAGAACGGAGCAGAAAGACTGGGCACTGGCATCTGTGCTGGAGGAGACGGGTGTCAAAATGAATGAATCGGGCCAAAGTGATACTGCATCTCAATCCGAAACATGGCTTGACTGAGGTTATTTTTATCGAGGCAGGCAGGAAGAGCCTTGGGCTCCCCTTTCAGGATGCGTCTTCCTCGCTGACTATGCCAAGAAAAGAGCTATGTATCTTAACCTGCAGGGGAAAAAATGCATGGAATGCTAACATACCCCCCAAAAAATGAAAGTCAAAAGACTTGGAACATAACAAATAACTGTATGTGTGAATGTAGGTTACAAGTTTATATTCACACACACTCAAATACTTATTGTACTTCAAAGAACCCTGGAGTTGCCAAAATGGAAAAATGGTTCATGTTGACAAATTACTGTATCTGAATGTTTTAAATTTTTTTACTTTTTTTTCTTGTTTTATTTTTTTAGATTCTTCAATATAAAAAGATTCAATAAAAATATGATTTTATTTACAAAAAACTAGGGGTGGAAATCATAGTAAATCACAATATGATATTATTACATGAAAATATTGATTATGCAATACTTTTACAATTAAATTTCAAGACAACTAAATATCACATTGTCAGTAACTGAAAAAGAAAAAATACTACTAAAAAGTAAAAAAAAAAAACACAATGTATGTTTGTATTTACTGCACTATAGTGACTTTATAACAGTTCCCTGTAACCCACCCACCCCCATATCACACCATTAACATGTGCAGCCATGACACTGTAAATTTGTAAATGATACTGAATTTTTAATTCGAATTTTTTATTTTGATTCAAATTCTTTACTGATAGAAATATTTATATAACACCAAATTTCTTATTTTTCTCTGTATATTTTTCATTTTCACTTGTGTGTTGTTTTTAACTGTCTTTTCAATCTGTGATTGCTTGTTCTATGTTCCTCCTCTGAACTCTGCAATTTCCCCATCTTGTGATAAATGCAGTCTTATCTTATCTTATCTTATCTTATCTTATCTTATCTTATCTTATCTATAGTAACAGTTGATTGGGTGAAACATGCACAAATGCGCAATGCTTCTTTAACACGTACACTAACTAAAACTTTTGTGTACATGCTTTTAAGAAACAAATGTAACACATAAAATGATGAGGAGAAACTGTTTAGATATGTTTTAATAAAATGATTAATATTTGGTGGTGTGTATCAATAACATATCAGGACTGCAATACAACATATGCCATATTCCCATATCCGTCTCCCTCTGCATTGCCTATGAAAACATAACTCACCACAAAGATTGCATTTGGCATATGTATATTATATCCCATTCCACTGTATAAATTAGCTTGTATGAAAGGAAAATTAAATGCATGCAAATACACAACAGCTCAACACCCATGAATTGAACATACAGTCAGCACAGGCTGACAGATCCACTCTCAGCAGCGGATGCTTGGCAGTTCTTCAAACATATCCATTCCTCTCAGGGGCATCTCTTTCCTGCCCCACAGACAGCCAGTCACCAATCACTCAGGACCCAATCAGAACAACCAGCCTATAAAGGATTCTACCGATCTTCAGACTGCAGTCAACCCTCCCTGGGTCTAATCAGCATCAGCAGAGCAGACCCAGCCCACTGAGTGAGTGACTGGACTGTATGTGCATTCCCTCCCCTGCAGCTGACTCTGTTCTCATTTAGGACCTAATCAGTGCAACCACAGCTCTTGTCAAGACAGACCCGACAAGGGTTGGAAATATCCTCCCCAGAACAGGCTGTCTTTGATATCATGCTAATGCAGAGATTCTAAATATTCTCATTTCCTCTGACTCCCCTGAGTTTGTGAGAGAATGGAAAGTCAAGCTCCAAACCACTGTTAATCCAAAACCGAATGGAAAATGCTCAACTTCAAGAGAGAATTCTACATGAGTAATGCAAATACAGTCTGTAGTTCAAAGCTTGTGTGCTAAGCTACTCCAAAACACTAATCTAATTTGTCGCGGAAACACTTGGAATATCAAGGATATACACAGAAATGAGTAAAACTACAGCAGATTTGTGTCCATGAATGTGTTTCCCTTACCAGTAGCAGAAGCAGCACCACGTCGGCGTGGTCACACACACATGCTACATGCAGGGCTGTCCACAGGTCTTCATCTTGGAGATTGACGTTCAGGCCACGCTCGATGAGAAGCTCAGCCGCAAACACATTGTCATGACGAGCACACTGCAAAACGCAAGGACAAATGACTTGCAGATATCCATTTCTTGAAATATAGCTAACTTGAAACTATGGAGTGTAGCACCAGGAGGATGGTATTACAGATGCATTAAAAGGCAGTAATAATGCAATAATTATATGATGCAATGGTTCTAGAGAATGATCACAGGGATGCTAAAACAACCCAAGAATGAACTCTTCCTACTAATCTTTCTCAGCTTTTTACTACATACCATATTTCCTCAACTATCAACCACTGCTCATCTGAACACTGGTCAACCCCAAATAAAAAGGATGGAAAAAATAAGGGAGGTTAAAGTCCTAATGCCTGTAGTATGGTGTGCATACCAGATAAGCATAACATACAATTTTTAGATTTTCATTAGAAAAATGTAACATAATAACTTCATAATTATGCTATTTTCATCACTTTGTTGTTCTAAAGGGTCTGATTTCAGTCACACTGGTTTCTGTGTGTTGAATACAGAAAGTGCTGAGATTTAATAGTACAAAACAATTAATTTTACTGGATAAATGAGAGCGGATCAAAATGAGGCTTTATACTAAAAAGGCTTGCTAACTGTTCACTATTTAAGGAAATACAGTAAACACACTTTGAAAATAAAGAGCACAGTATGTGGTAGGGCTTCTCCTGTAGTTTAACTGAGAAAACAAACATCAAGTCTATACATATCAGTACTGCTGCCCACAGGACACAAATATGCAAAACAAAGGCTCAATAACATGGCATATCTCTGTGATCTACCAATATTTAATATGCCAATAATTTCTCACAAAATGTCCACAAATGAAAAAACGCGTTTGCAAAGAAAGTGAACCTGTCCTATTTCCCATCCCCTGAGAAAGTCTGTACTGGATGGGATTAGAAGGAATTACTATTAACTCTGTATCTGTGTGAGTTTCTTACGAGGTGTAGCAAGGATCCTCCAGAAGAAATGGGTGTGTTGTGATCAGCTCCCTCCTTCAGAAGTCGCAACACTGCAAAACAATATAATGTGACATAATGTGAGGCTTTAGCGGTTAGACTTCAGAACAGACAGATATACTGTACATACAGACTCAGACACACACCTGGCACTCTCATTCATCTGTGCCTCTCACTATCAAAAGCAATATGTGCTGAGTGTCCTCTGACTGTCCTTGTCACGTCAGTGTGTGGATCAATGGTAACGCTGTCTGCTGGTGTGTATAAGATGATAGCTCCTGGTTCCCGCAGCAGGTCAGAGAGCCGCCGGGTTACACATATTCAAATCACATACTGCAAGCTCTAGTGAGCAGCGTAACCCACTCACACACTAACACAGATCTACTGAAGAGAACACGAACCACTGCAAACGAGTTCACTAAGTCAGCTATAAACAGACGAGCAGACAGTAGTAGGTTAGACAAGGCCTCAGTGATTTTACCATACTATACACGCAATATATTTTATTCAGCAGCGACAAAAACAAACTAGACAAGATCAGCAGGCACTGAGGCAGTGTGTGGACTGGAGTGTCTGACAGATAAATAGAGCGGGATGGACAAACGTGAAGGGGCGTGGAGAGAGCGTGTACCGCGGTTTAGACATATGTGACGTGACAGACACTGACAGCAAAGACCTTACGCCACAAAAACAGCCATCACTGTCACACAATCCCGAGACACATACACACACACAAATATAGGAAAACACAGAGATCTTTCAGGTACGCCAATGGCTCATTAGACAGTCACTACAGTATTTACTCTGCTGATAATTCCATCTAATATACTCTGATGACCCCCATGAGGTCATTTCACTTTAAGGGTCATTATCTAAGCAGACACAGTTGAACAACCTCATCTAACCCATCCACTCCTGGGGACATACACAGACAGTATGCTTAGATGGTGATTGGAGCTCAATAACCCTGTTATGCATATAAAAATATCACAAAATCACCTTTGTGACAAATGTATATTCAGATGACTGAAGCTTTGTCATGTAGCTGAAAGTGAATATCTGATAATATAATGCAGATTTCTCTGCTTCTGACTGTAATTTTTTTTTCTCACATGGACATATTGTTTAAGCACTTGATACTGCGCATGCACTGCATATACACTTAGCCTACACAGTTATGGACAAACTCACAATCACCTCCACCCACAAACCTATATATGTTTGCACTCACAGGTGTAGGTTTTACTGTGCATTGTACTTTAAACAGGTGATCTGGGGTTGGTCTGGGGTTTTGTGGACCAAAAACCTCATCTTCCTCAATAATTTATGCAATTCCTGTAACAAATTTGGGGTGGATCAATTTAAATGGCTTTTTTGTGTAAAAGAAAACACCAAATTCAAGCACCAGGAGACAATTCATTTAGTACATTTGATGCACCAAGCACTCACTTTTCATTAATCTGCTTTAGATGGTGCACAAAATGGCTTGGGTGCTGTTCCTATGGTTTATAACAAAGGAGAACCTTGCATTTCATCCTTGAGTCCTTGTGAAGGTATGTACCAAATTGGGGACGGGTCCCTCAAGGAGGTTCCAGAGATATCACATTGATCAGAATGCACAGACATTAAAGGGAGGTTAGAGAGACTTAGACCTTTAGCTACCAAACTGTGATCAGGTCATGCTTTAGTCCAAGTGAACATTTGCAACCAATATTAAGACATTCCATCAGACTGTTGAGATATTACACCGACTGGCTGGCTTCTTGTTTAGTTTTCTGCTGCCACCAGTTATTGTTGTGTGTAATATTAGCACACTATTTTTCCTTGAAAATAATAATTTAAAAAAACAACAACAAACAACAACAATTCACTGTTTTCATTGGTGGGATGGGGGGAAATTCATGTCTGAAAATAACAAGGGGGGCATATCCCCTGAACCTGAATCCCTGAAATGTATGCCTGTTATTGTTCTGTACATTATGTCAGGTAACAAACTCATTAGTTCATTAGTAGTTATTTTGACTGTTTGCCGTTCTACAGGGAGCTGAGTCGTATAGTAGCATAGAATAGCATAGAATAGCATAGAATAGAATAGAATAGAATAGAATAGAATAGAATAGAATAGAATAGAATTAATTAATTGTGTGCAATAAATACACACACACTAGCCACACGTAATACATATTAACATGTATGTATTTCCCCATTCATCTCATATCCCTGAATATTTAATGGGATCTAAATGGTCGTGCAGAAAAAACTGGGCAACCTTGGAGTCAGTCAACAATTATCTCCCATCTCCTCAGCGTACTGGAGGGGCTCAGGACTGTAAACCACCAATTAGTCCTAATCTACTGCTGAAGTAGTTACCAGGGAATACATAATGCTGTGGCATTCCAGGCTATTAAGTATCACATGGTCTCTGGTGAAAGACTGAATTATAAACAGAACAGGTTGTAGTATTATTTTCTTTTAAAACGAATGTAAAATGTGTTGTTTCTCAGTGTTAAGGACAATTGTAGGTTGACACAACATCCCATTTGTTAGCACCTGTTAGTCATAGTCCACGACAGATCCAGCCTGAGCTTCACAGTAAATTACAGAATATCTCTAAAGAGAGTTTGAAGGTCAAGAGCTACATATTGACCCTAAGGCAGTAATAAAGACAAAACAAAGCATGTGCCTGGTACTATCGCCAACAGAAATCAATAGCAGTGCTGTTGCATTGGTGGATTTGTTGAGACAAATAAGTGTGACAATCACAATGTTTAGCCAGTGTATCCACTGTGACCATGCTGTATTTGTGGAGTACGGAACAATACCCTCAGGTTCCTTTTAAATAAGTTTTGTTTTTATTGCTGATATCTTTTTTTTCCTTTTTTCAAGGTTTAAAGAACTTCAATTTAAGTTGAATCGATGTGAACTATAGTGAATGTATACAAACCATTTAGACAGAAAAGGTTGTAACTGTGCTATTTAAAATGTGTTAATGACTTAGTATTCATTTAGTTACTAATTAGGTTCTCAGGAGGACTATTTCCTGTGCTGTTTATCCATGTTCTTGGTAAATATTACTAACATTTTTTCCAAAGCAATATACAGTATTTAATCTTGGAGATTAACAATATGTCCTCCCAGTGATTTCCAGTAAGTCACGTACATGCTTCTTCTACAGCAGAAACAGTAATTTTCCCTCCACAGTAAATCTTTAAGTTGGTGTTTGTTCTCGAGCTTGAGTCTTAAGTATATGTGTGTGTGCACATACGTGTGTGTTGTGTATGGAGAGTCGCTGATGGGGATGTGAGTGTAAGGGCGAGGCAACGTTGGCTGTCATTTTGTGGAAGATTGCAAAACAGCTGTTAGAGACATATGTGGAGTTTCCATAGCAACCAGGGATCCAGTAGAAGTGAGAGAGAGAGAGAGAGAGAGAGGATAAGAGTATATGAGAGAAAGGAATAAAGTACAGTCTAATATTTTAATAAGGTAAGGGTGGCCCCCGGAATTATACACTGGATTGCGATGAATTGAAATGCAGCATAAAGCATGTGATGAAATGCGTCTTTGTGATGAAAGAACAAAGATCGATCTCCAGTGAGAGACAATCTATCTGCATGGTTTAGTCTAATCATGACAATTTAGTTCTTTAAATCATTGTGGGATTGGCAACCGATTGAAAGTGGTTTCTCGCAGATTTGGCAAGAACACAACCCAGATCACTACAATGTAAAATGATACAATCCACCAGGGTTGTTTTAAAGAATGAGTATAGTCGGTGGATGGAGGTAAAGGCGACATTTGGGTTCAGAACTCACAAAGAGACAATGAAATTGCTGCTGAGTGAAATTCCCATTCCCACAATGCACTTTGTGACAAAATTTCCAAAAAAGGCCCGAGTGACGTTTCAGTTTGTTACGTAAACTAGCCGACTGTGTTTATGATGGAGTCATCTTCAAAATCTCTCATCGACTTCCCTTTGCACAAACATATGTCAGCTGAGAAAACTACCTGTCACAGCCTGACAGCCTGAGGGCCAGATGTACCCTGGGGTTTATTGGATGTCCAGATCTGGGGTACAACCATTGTCTGATTTATCTAGTCTGGGATTTTTCAATACAGATATATTAACTATGGTCCACATTCAAGCATTGGAGATGACGTAATGAAATTTAACACTAGATGCCACTCACTGTAATATGGAAAAAATAAATATTTGGTCTATTTTGGCATCTAGTGATGAGATAGCATCCAACTAAATGTCAATCACCTCAAACTCCACTTCCAAGTCGGTAGGAGAAGCTATGGTGGCCAGTTTTGGTTTGGTCTGTGCTACAGAAACAGGGTTGGTGCAGTGGCGGCATGGTCCATATAGGGACTACATTTCCTCTGTAGATATAGACATTGTAACATGATGCAAATACAGTCATTCTTATTGGATTCTGCACTGATGAAAATGAAATGTTCATGGCTTTCTTGTATGTTCTTGTATGATAAAATTATCTGGATTTATTGTATCTTACTGGACCATGCTATTTCATGAATTTAATCAAATCCATGTGATGTACTCTCCATAATATGACATTTAACTGCCGATTCTGTTCTTCCAGCAACCAGACATGTCCCTGACCGTGGAAAGCGCCATTCCCTGACAATCCAATAAGAGATTCCGTTGGAACCCCTCAACCTGATAAATACTTTTATCTCATTGGATGTCACAGTCTTTCCAGAAGAGGTACAGTCTCACATCACTGCTTCATGTTTTTAGAATGAGCTTTAGAATTTTTCCTTTGTTTCAATCATGGGGAAAAAATGATACTGCTCAGTTTTGCACACATAGGAGTTCTGTGAGATGAAACACTTGTTCAAATATTTCAAGTGTTACAGTCTCATACACTTGCATTTTATATACATTTCCACACACTAGTATGTTACCAGTATGTTATGTTAAAGCATGTTTTCAGCAAGTGTTTGAAATCCCTACAAAAATCTTTAACTGGTATGAATGTCTCCATGCTAAAGAAAAAGCCCTCTACATTACATCAACGCAGTACATTTAGAAAAATGACACAGTGAAGGAACATGCAGCTGCAATTGGCTAGTAGCTTTTTCTCAGGAACTGTAAATAGTATGTGTTGATCAGTTTTGGGATTGGGAGTAAGTTTCATAGCACATTACCTTTTACGTGGGTTCAGCAAACTTACATTACTTAATAAATATACTGTAAGTACCACACCAGCTTGCAGATACACCCATCACTGACTCTAAGGAGGGTATTTTGTGTTCTTGGCAGTCACCATACCTTCTCCCCTCTCTTGGAAAGGGAGGTTGTTGAGGCAACAGTTATTCAGTTGGTAGCGATCTGCAACCTCAGCACAATGTGCTATTAAAATAAATCCTACATATTGCATCTTTAGCTCTGCTCCATAGTTAGACATAGCAGGTGAGATAGAATCACCTTAACGCTGGATGCTAGTGTGTTATGAAACATAAAGAATAGGAAGAAGTGGTCTGTCCTGAGCTTCATGGTGGACTCCATGGTGTGGACACACTCCCACTGTAGATATAAATAGCTCATTCTAACGTACCAAAAACACTATTCTTATTTTGAACGGGCACACAGTAATGGAAAAAATATACTGTTCTATTCAGTTTCTGCAGTTAGATTTCCCTAAATCTTACACACTTGTAACTTGTAAACCCCTAAAGAAGCACCGATGTGGCATATTAACCATATGAACCAAAGGTTTAATAACAGAGTATCAGACACAGACCACTACTGACGAAAAGTCTCAATAGCATATACTTTGGGTTTAAACTGCTCCCTGTTGTATCAGAGAAAGTTACATGGTTCTAAAATGGGCTTCAGTAAAAGCAATCATGACATCTTTCTCTATAACCTCTGTGGACCCAGGCCTCGTTCTGTCAAAATTTTGACAGGTATTTGATGATGCTTTGATGCGGCTTGATCTATTACAAAAAAGAGTATTCCTCAACAGACATTCTCCTTTTTCTCCTTTTACCACTACTGTTAGTGAGTCTCCTGTATTTTTTAATTATCAGGAGGGATTACACAGTATATTGTACATAATGTAGTGGCTGGCCGTCACAGTGTGACACGTTTTCTCCATCATATAGGACAGCAGGATGTGTTGGATCAGTGTGAAGTGGTGACAGCTGACTGATAAATAAAAAACAGCTTAATGTCTGGAGACATTACTAGATATCTCGACTGGTGCATTAATTTAAGTACATATATTTCTTAAACCCTAGCTGTCGGAGGTACTGTCAGACACAACAACAGGTTTCCAGGGAACATATCCTTTAAAAAAAAAAAAAAAATCTCCTAAAATACAGAAAAATATATAGTTATGCAGGCTTTTTCTCCTTACTTCACATCTTCACACTCTCAGATTGACAGACTGAAGGTCGTTTGCTTCAATGAAAAAAGCCTTCTTCTGTAAACAGAGCTGATGGAGCCTGAGAACCCATGTCTGGAGGATAGATCTGTGCCGTCTGATCAATAATGGTAGGTGGCTTTGCAGCAGACTGGTTGTGAATGTGCATGCACGCACATTGTACCACATGTTTGATAATTACACTTCAAGAAGGTGACAAGACACCTCAGTCTGTTGACACATACAAACCCTCACAACAAGCTCATGGCGCAGCAGGGGAACAGGGGAAAAAACCCACAAGCCACAAGCACTGACAGACTACTACAATCTGAACAGGAGAGAAGCAGAGCCCCTGAAGAATTCTACAAAGTTACTGATATTCAAGGGAGGGATTATTATTGTTTCTAATTCCTTTTTATAAATAGTGGTCACAATTTTTTTTTCTTAAGAGCTTTGAATAAATTAGATAATAAACTAATGGACTTTTTTTTTCAAATCCTACCATGAATCACAATCCCAGTAAATACTAACTTAGACAAATACTATATTTTATATGATTATTCTGTTATATGGGGAAGACGTGTTAAAAATTTATCCATGGCTGGAAGAGCAACAGCTGCTCCTATTCCGCTTGTATCTTGCTTCAAACAAGTTCAGAGATTGGTTTGGGAAAAGCAATTTAACCAAATGTCAGAATGCAACTGAGCCAGATGTTTGCATATGAGAAAGAAGTGGAGAAGCAAGATGAGGTGCGGTATGCCTCTATCTATCTATACGGTGGTGTGTTATAGGTTTTTTTTTTTTCTTTTCCCTTAACCCTTTAATATCTACACAGCCTGCTTTTCCATTTTTTTTTTTGCCATCACATTTTCCATTTTCCCACTATATCCACTGCTTCCTCTTTGTTCCGCCCTGCTCCTACTTATCTGCTTCATCGTATTTCCCGTCCATGCCAACCGATAAGAAAATAAGGAATTGTGTATGTGTGTGTGTCTAAGTGGGACATCTCTGATTACCTTGTGTCTTGTCAGCAGACTGCGTTTCTGTGCTATCGATGAATCTAATCCTGAAGTCAACTCATTAAAAACAGACTTTAATTAGAACATAACAAGGGTTCACCTAATCTCACTGTTTATCTCCTTCAGTCTACTTTCCTGTAAAAACCTTCATCATCGTTTCTTTGATTCTTGTGGGGCTTATCTTTCTCTCCCTGTCTTGCACTCTCACAAATTCTTAAAAACAATGATGAGTCACAAAATGTCTTTCCATCAGTGTCCTCATTGCTCCTATTTTTTTCTACAGTATACATACTAGGAAGATACAGAGGTAAAAATAACAAGGCCATTAGTCACCAACAAAGAAGTGTTTTCATTTGTCACTTGTGCTGCTTTGAAACAGCCAATACGTCTTGTGTCACACAGCAGGATTGAGGATAATGAGACTTAAGTCAGTAAATCGTGACATTTTTTTTTTAATACCTAATACACTGTAGATACAATGCTCTTTTTCAAGGAAGTCAGCGCTGTAACTGCTTTTAAGGCAAGAAATTGGGTTTCCATTGTCAAGCTTGATAAGTCAACTCCAACTCTTAGGCTCTTAGTGCCACAAATGAGCTTAGTGGGGATGTAGCAGTCATACTAGATATGGCTGTTCAATATGAACATTTAACTATTCCCTTTCATCATCTAGTAATCACAAAATAAGTACCAGTTATGGAACTTAAAATGCAGCAGAGTCAGAGTGGCACCATGTGCTCCAGTATCTACAGGATGTTAGTGGTTTCTGTCCTCCATGCATTCACCTTATGACTTCTGCATTAAGAGCTGTTCTACCTCAGCTGGTTCACATGCCAACACCACTGTGGCTCCATTCAGAGCTTGCGTCCTGATTCCTGGTTTAAAGTGATAAAAGTAATGCTAGGATATGCATTTTTGTGCAACAGGTATACTGCTTCATTTTATTTGTTCATTTATGCCTTGTGTATCCAATTATTATAATGCACACTGACACGCTAAATAAAAGACTGTTCATCTGAGTTAACTGAGTGGTTACATTTGGATCAGGTGGAATATCGCACCATCGCATACTATAGAAATATTATAGCATGTTTTTTATTGTTGTTTGCATGATATTAACTTAATTACATTGCACTATTAAGGTCTTCAAAATTTTGCACAGGCATTGTAACAGAAACCCATAGCATGCCCCTGTTACCATAGTAATCAACTTTCACTTCTTCCTGCTTGCACTGTTTTGAAGCTCTGTATCATCACATGGATGCATTATGTTTTGTCATCCGTCATCATGCCTCTAAGTCATCAGATCTAAAGCTATTCTTCACGTTTTCTGTAAGAGCTGGAACTGAAAGAATCTGAGTGGAATCAATCTGTCTGTCATTGTAGTAAATGTAACCTCACAGAGCACCTATTGGATTCACAGCATACATGCTGATGATCAGATGTCAGATTAGTCTGTGGAAATAACATTCATGTTTTCCAAAAGACAAAAACCACTACCACTGGGGTTGTTTGCTAGCACTTGGCATGCCACTGGGTTTACAGCAAAACTAAAAGCTGAATGAAAATAAATGATAATCAGTTCATAAATGGACACCAAATGACAGTAATGTCTTAACAGAGCTTATCTCATTGACTTGGGTTGATTTCTCTGTTGTTTTTATGTCTTGTTGTTTCACAGGCTCCTGCTTCAAGGTCTGGTTTGGCTGTGTGTTTTGCACACAGGTGTGTTGTTAGTATCATTTTCATCGTCATCCACTGTAACATTAACAGTGCCCTCCAAGTTTGTCCCAAAATTCACATCATTAGCAACATGCTTAAGTAAGACTCATTTCATCACAGTGTTTTCACTTTAAGTTTGTGGTGGAGCAAAATAGACTATGGCAGTGCAGGCAGAGTCCCTGTCATTGATGGGAAACACCGCTCATTATCAGGATGTATTCAGTGCAGATCCATTCAAATTGATGCTCCTTGAAAGCGTTTGGACAAACCCTCAAGCCATTAGAGACAGCCACAAGTGTGGTCAATAGAGCATGACACAACGACATGAGGAATCCCTTGAATCACTTCTATTAGAAGTAGATCTGTCCCTCACAAGGACTCATTATACCTCACTCTACAGTTTTGTTTTATCTAGGTCCGGTTTCTGCCTTGAACACCACTGAAAGGTCACAAGGCCTTCCCATGGAGGGGAAGCAGTAGCTTGGTACCAGCTCAGTGACATGGTGCAGGCCGGGCAGTCGGTAGGGCTTAAGGCACAGGTGTAGCAGATCTGATTCATGCCAAGCCAAGGACCCTTGGTTTCAGAGGGGTTGTTGCAATGGCACACCAGCTGCTCCCACAGACCCCAGCTGAACCTCACTGGCATCCAGGCAGCAGAGATTAACACAGTGACCTGCAAAGACTGCTCATAGGACTGACAGAGATACACGCAGACAGCTGGCTAAATGACTGGTAAATGCCTGTCAAACATAAAAGAAACAGGTTTTTTTGCCAGTGTAGCAGACATAAAACCAGTGCCTATAAGAGTAAAGTATGAACATCTCCAGAATAAAATGACTGGTATTTGTGAGTTTTACTGGGAGTGCAGTCTGGCTCTATGATGCAGTCTGTTTGAGAAAAACATAAAATGATCAGCACAAAAAAAGATATTTTTCAGCAGTGAATATTCACATTAAGACACACACTCTTTTCCTAGATGCCCATTTCGAGCACTTTAAAAGTTTTAAATTACACATAACTCCTTTATCTTTGGTGCAATTATTGTTTGCTCTAAACAGCAGATTACCATCCATCATCACATACGGTACTTTTGTTCTTGAAAGCTCTTTATATCAGGATAAAAGCATCATTGTTCTCTGAAGGGCAGCCAGCATCCAGGACAAATAACTGTTTGACGTGTGTGCATGAGCCAACATTGCATATTTGGTGGCAGCCTTGCTTCCAAATACTCACAGTGTACATAGCCAGACACAATACCACACACAACATTCACTCTTGGATCAGCACACACCTTCTTTGTCATCATGGCGAATTATGGCGTCCTGTACGACATCCGCGAGGCTGAAGCGGACGTGATGTTTCTTCCTGTGGGTCGGTGGAACTCGCACCTTGATGCCACCCTGCTGCCGCTGAAGACTCTTTTCCCTTTCATAGTACGCCCTTATTTGATCACAGCGCATCCTCCTAACTAGCCGCTGGCGCTGACCAATAGGGAGAGACTCCAGCAGACACTGGTCTATCTCCATGTTCTGGCGAAAGACGTTACATAGCTGGAAACAACCTAGTGAGAGAAAGGAGTCATGAGCTCAAGACAGTATCAGACAGATAAATCATACATCAGAATCAAAATAAAGCAAATATAATCCATGGATTATTTGTTTGCATCCAAGTTTTGATGGTAAGCAATCAGCAAAAACACTTTGATACAGTTTGATAATGAGCTCAGATGAAAAACCACACAGCTGCTATCAGTATCACTTCAAGTCCTCTGCATCTGTGTTTCTGTTATGTGTGTGTCTGTTTGTATGTAATTTGCCCAGATGGTGTGTGGGCATTCATTTAGTATATTTACTGTAAAGGATATTTGTTGTGTTGTTTGGCCCCTGAGGTGAGCAGAGAAACACATCACATCGCAGCATCTGTGTGTTGTGTCTCCTGCTCCAAAATGTGTAGTGATTCTCATGACTCTGCATAATATCCATGCCCCTTGGCACCCTCCACAGAACTTAGCCAAACAGATCTCATCACATGGCAACAGCTGTTGACTGTTTAGGTCTACTTGAATAGATAGAGTACAGTTCCTGTACAATGGCAAACTCAAAATAAGATTCATTGAGTATACTTGCAAACTTTATCCATTAAATATGAATCTAGTTTAAACATCTTTAGTGAGGAAGATCTTATATAACACACACACACACACACACACACACACACACACACACATTCATGTCACAGCCAGTCCAGATGACAAGATTTGCAGAGAGAGTTTTTATTTGGGTTTGTCTTTATGACTCACCAACATTTCTCTGTGGCCCTGATGTCTATGTATCTCATGACTTCTTGTTCCAAATCATCAGCTCTCCTTGGAATATACCACATTGGTCTGTTGGAGAGTGATTCTGTGTCTCTGTCTGTGAAGTGACGGTGCTCCTTGTAGTACCCATGTTACACTCCTTTACACTTTGTCATCTGTCATCTCTTTGCATATGCACAAACTGAAAAGTCTTTAAACATTACTGGTGACCATGAAAACAACATCAACATGCAAATTGTTTTCAACAGCCCTTTAACGGACATGAGTTGACTGTTGTGTCTACTTTATATAAAGAATTGCTGTATCTTTTCTCAAGTGTGTTTAGACCAGATCCTTATCAGGCTGAAACAAAACAGTCCACGAAGATTTATATAGCTCCACTGTTTCTATGTGTGACTTTTGCCTATTCGATAAACATCTACAAATATAAACACCTGCCCCCTCCACCCCTCTTTTCCACACCTATACACACATACAAACACATGCACTCCTCCTGCACAACGCACCAATATCATCTGCTCTGTTAGACATTTTATAAAGCTTCTTTTGTGCTGAGGTTCCAG
>JAPQRQ010000015.1:14473519-14485903 GCA_037367365.1 Apogon talboti | reverse complement strand
GGCTCATTATTATAGTGTTCAGGGCAGGTGTCGGCTACCACTGTATTTTAGTTTAAGAACTTGGCACACACAGTGACAAACACATAAACTAGAATTACTGCTTTGCAGGTGCACGTCTCTGCCAACCAGACCAAGTTACAGTTTACATTCATATCTGTCCAAATGGAGTTAAATCCCTTGTATGTATGTGTTCACATTGCACTGCATGGAGGCATAAAAATGCATTCACATACAAACTCCATCTCTTTACTGACCAGAATCCTTCACATCCCTTTATTTGCTTCTCCCCTCACCAAATAAGTCTTCTCTTCAGCCCTAATGATACGTAATTTGCAGTAGTTGCTGTGGTGAGTGTTCAGTCTGTGTCCACAGTAGAGAGTGGGTGCACTGAGCTGTTGCTCTCATGTATAAATACTTCAAAAAACAGAACTTGTCATCTCTTTTGGAACATTAGGCCATGTGTACGTCTCACATAGCACCTTTTTTGTCAGTTTAAGGACCAGGGGTGCATATACTGTGAGAAAGAGGGTTGTAGGACATTAAATGAACACAAAAACTCAGTCAGACATGTTTGCAAACAGAAGTGATAGTTTAACTGAGAAAAGTAAGATGTTACTTTATGTTGTGCAACTAAAGAAACTGAAAATGTACCTTTTAATCTATCCCATTTCATGCTATTTCATACGTATCTAGTAGAAAAGGCCGAGGTAAGAAGCAAAGTCTATAAACCAAAGTATTCCAGGCAGTTTCTTATACGGAATGTGAATATTGGGAAGTCACACTGCATCTCCTTATCTCTGCTTCCATCTCCGCCATGAGTCTGTGACTGTGATCTCTTCTTTGGCTCTCACTTATATGCTTCACACCCTCTGTTACTCTCATACTATCAGGCTTACATTCAAGGCTACAGTAACACCAAACCATAAATACCGAGTACATGACAGATGTCACATCACATGGCACACTGATGCAGACCTGACTCATACAAAACATTAAGTAGCAGTATCGTGTCAAGAGCAGTTCACACCAACACCAATAAAAAAATCTGTTTGTACTGTAAAGGTATATGAACTGCAAATGCACTTGTATGTGCTTGAAAGTAGATGTGAAAAGAGGTTATTATAAATTCACAGCAAGCCACAGGAGTGGGTTCATAGCTTTTGAATAAAAATATATTTTATTCATTGTGTCACTTTGGTTATTTTATAAATGTAGTATAATGCGACACAAAAGATGTGATAATTACATTCCTGTCTTATGTGCCTTCATAGATAAAAATCAAGATTATCTGGTCAATACTCAATTATTCCATTAACCACACACCTTTCATTCAGGCTATCTGCCTCTCTCCAGACATTTAAACAAATCATCCCAGCTATATCTTTCTAAAGACTACTATTTACTGATGTTGAAGAGATGGCGTGAAAGAGTGAATGAATGAAAAAGAAAAGGAAAAGACTGACACACTGTTTTGTCAAATGGGAAATAGAGCTGAATGAATCTGAGACATACAGTAAGAGACAAGATAGAGACAGAGAAATAAAAGCAGTAGCTTTATTTCCCTGCCATCCCATCTCCAGACTATCAGCTATTGATTGAATGTGGAACATCCCATACAGGCTCCAGCTAATAACACTCACAGTACTGCAGAAGCTTGTAAATTAGACAATTGGACACAAGGGCACCAACAGACACACACACACACACACACACACACACACACACACACACTCACAGGATGTGAACTGAAGAATGTGCAGTGTATGAATACATGCATTTGGATGAGAGTCAGACTGGGATCTCTGAGTAAAGGTGTGACTTTCTTACAGTTGTCAGAATCATAGAAAACATATGAATGATAATTGAATGATGTCATTGAATGCACAAATGTACCCTCTTTTACTAAACATCTCTCCATTGCAGCAGCATCACTATCCCTCATTCCTCCCTAAGTCTGCTCGTCACTCTTTGCAGCATTCGGCCACATTCTTCATGTCACTCATCCCATCCTCAACCTCCTTTCATTTTCCCTGCCTGTCGCCAACGCTGCTCTAAATCAACCTCAGTTTCGTTCCATCTGTCCTCTCTCTACAGGGACTTTCTCTCTGTGTCAGTCTGTAAGCATGTTATGAACATGGCAGATACATTTTGCATCTTTGTGGCTCATGCTATTTTTTTTTTATACCCCTCAACCGCTACCTGCCGCATTCACCGGTCAACTTCACACATCTGCAGCAGCTCTCTGCAGCAAGCTCACACACCCACTTACTGCACACACACATAAACTCACACCACACACTCTTACACATTTGAAGTCAAGATTGTTGCTGTGTCATGTACAGGTGACAATAATTCTCCAGAATGTAATTTCATAAAAGATGTGACACTGTGCAAAATTGAATGCTATAATTACAATGCATATCCCATCACTAATGCATAGGCTACATAGGCACACTTTGATCACGTACACACACATAAAGAGATGCTAAATGGCTACTTACAGCATTTGATGAAATGGTAGTGAGACATTTTCAGACTAAGTCACACAGTCCGCCAGACAGGTAGAAAGGCTGGCAAACAGGCAAAAAGGTTGGTGGGGAGTGAGTAGGTCAGGCAGGTAGGCAGACAGTAGGCAGCTACAGGTTCCACCAAAACTAACTAATGCAGAGCATGTAACCCGGCAAGATGCATTATTAATCTGGCTCCCCGCATGCTATCCAAACTCCGTTCCCCTGTCTGCATTATTCACCAGCGGCAGCAGCAGCTCCGGTTGCAGCCCAGGCGGCATCTACATGCGTGCACACACAGAACCAGACCCACATGCACCCACACACACGCACACACACACACAGACAGACATACACTCCCTCGGTCAAGCCGTCGGTGAGGGGAGCTGCAGCTGTTTCTAGCTCTCCTTGCCTACAGCCAGATAACCGCCGCACAACGTCTTCCCAGCCATGACCGACGCACGTGCTCCACTTGCGTCACTGACTGACAGCCGGCTCAACCCTCCTCCTGCTTAACACACCCCCAATGACGCAATGCTCTTCACCTCCTTACACACCCCCTCTCTGGCTCCTTCTCCCACACATAACACACACACACACACACACACACACACACACACACAAATATATGCAGTGACTCATACAGATGCACACTTCTTTGGACTATCCTCTACCTTTTGAGCCAAAACAGGAAGGGAGGGGGAATTAAAGGTGTCTTCCTATTTTGTAGATATGGTACAGAGAGAGACCGAGAGAACACAAGGGATGTCAAGAGAGAATTGAGAGGAATAGAGATAGAAAATAAAGGAAATGCAGATACAGCAGGGGGAGCAAGAGAAAGAAAAATACGCAACAGAAGGAGAGAGAGTTAAACTGAATAGAGGGATAGCTAAGAGAGAGAGACAGAAGCTGCTGCAGTGCGGCTTTTGGTTTAGAGACATGTTCAATTCTCTTAAATTGGTAACCAATTAATTACAGATATTCATTATTAATGAATTCACAAGTATCTCAGGGCTTTAGATAGCACAGTTAACCTTCAGAAATTCTATAGTAGTATGTGTTTAAAATGTATGAGGTGATGCAATGCACATTATATGCTTGCATTCTCAGTGGCTCTGTAGGGCAATCTCTGACTTTGTGCTTTAGGGCTGATTTGCACATATGAGTAAGTGGCATGATAACGAGGGGATTTGCTTGTGAGGGGTGAAAATGTGAAGATGAATTAGCAAGGAGGAGACTGAAAATTAGAGATGGGAAAACAGAAGCTGAGAAAAAACAGCAGACTAATGAAAAAGAGGAAGGATGAAGTGAGATAGCAAGAAACACTGCACACAAATAACATGGATGAGCAAAAAAAAAAACAGCTTAACAGCTTGTGCAGAGTGTGACTAAAGCAGTATTGTGACACAGATTTAGAATCTGTGCCACCGCGCTCACACATCTGCAGGTTATATAGCATGCTGCATATTGTGAGCTACTATCTTACAGCGCTGTCAAACAAGGGCATGTGGAGATGAGATGAAAGAACACTATGGAACGCTGAAAACTGGGGAGGATCATTTTGTGATTGTGCTGAGGAGCGACAAAGTGAGCTTAAGAAAAGGGAGAGAGGACAAGCAACTGGAAGATGGATGTGTGTGTATGTGTGTCAGACTGGATCTCGAGTAATTCTTGTCATCGGAATTTAGGTCACAGGAGCAACCTGCCGAATCCTCTGCAAATCACTGCCAGAATAAAATCTTCAAAAATCTACCTGGATAAAATAAAATCTCAGATGTGTGTGTGTGTGTGTGTGTTTGTGTGTGTGTGTGTGTGTGTGTGTGTGTGTGTGCTTATGGTTGCCTATATGCTGGCAGAAAGCACTATAACGAATACTAAGTAAGTCTCGTACACCCGCTTCTTCTACACACACAGGCAACACCCATATTGACACCTTTTCTTCTTTACTTTGCAGGATGAAGTCGTATTTTTGGTCAAGGATAACACAATGACTACCCCATTAACATGTTACCCGTGACATCCAGACCTAGCAGCTGTAGATCTGACAAGAAAATGTCATGCTTTTTCTTCCAAATGTCGAGAAGCATTAAGGGCCGGTAAAAAAAAATCTTGCTATCTGTGCCTGCGGCGATAGATGTGTAACATGGTTTATCAGGGAGCTGTGACATACTGGGACAGTGGGATGCAAGGTGACACAAGGACTCTATGTGAAACATCAGCTAGAAGGCAACTAATTTGTGCTTCAGCGGCAGCAAGATAATGGGGAAGAGTCACGCTAAGATCACTCCTTCCTCTGTACTACCAAAATTAGGTCAAGCATCGAAACAGTAAGGTAGACAAAGACTGCACATTTGTCAGTTGGAGACATTTACATCTCTGTCACTGACTTTTCTGCATTATAGTCCCAGTGTTTAATCACCTGAAAAAGAGGAACATGACTTAATTTGTACTATGATTCATTTTCATTCATGTCAAAGAGGCACTCAAGTCTAAACTGAACTCAGGGAGGAATACAGCGTTTACGGGTGAAGTCTGTCTAAAACTCGGGAGATTCCATTTCTATGACTTTACAGCGAAGTGAGATTATTCTGTTATCTATAGCTTTATGTATTAATTTACATCTGATGTTGCATCGTACACTGAATATAACGAATAATAGCTTGTTTGGTGAGATTTTGCCTCCCTGCTTCCATCCAGCATGACAAATTCTCATTACAACAGCTTTTGTCCCACAGGAGATGACAAGTTCCATTCTCTTTGACACAGCTGTCACTCTGCCATCATCACCTTCAGGTGTCAATCAATACTGTGACTGTGTTACCACCCTGATTTCTCTGCTTACCACTAAGGACTGTGTGAACATGCAAGCTTGCCTGAGATCCTTCTAACTGACACTAATAATGCCGGATGTCGGGTTCAGGAAATATTTTCCAATCAAGGCAAAGCCAAAGGCAGCTGTAACTTTCGGGGTTATGCATAAAATATGAAAGGAGATCTCTTTAGATTAATTATTCATCGTATGTGATATATTACACAAATAAATAAATATTAATTTGTTTTACCAGCCTAATTTTAAATTTTGATTACTATTTCCATGTATTATGAATAGTGTAATGCTGCAATGCAAATTAAGCCCTTATGTACTGCCTGCACCCACACACAAACACACACAACCACAGCACAAACACACACTTACTTAACCTAAACTTACTTAATACACGGTAACTTTTATCATTTGTATCTATGGTGCACTGTTGATAATCAGATGAAACAGCACTGTTGTGGGTGTTAAGCTGAGTTGACAGCTTGTGTTTTTGTTACAACATTATCATTTAATTGCCATGTAGTGCCGCTGTTTTTGTTAATTATACTACTGATGAAACACTCTTGAGTGGTCCAATTTAGTTTTAAAACATAGTGTACAATATTTTTTTTATTTAATTTGCCCTGTGACTCTTACTCTTGGCACCCAGGCTGATATTTTGAGAACATATACCTTACCATGGTCTCTGCAGTGTACCATCTTATCTTCATACATACAAAGCATATGTTTGCAGCTACATGATTATTATTTTGGCAGTGTTAAACCAACAGCTTACACAACACACCCTAGTGGACACTTTGTAAATACTGTATTTGAGAGACTTGTGCATGAAGGATAAAAAATTTATGAGAAGATGCATTAGAAGAATGCAGTAAATATCATACAAACAACATTTAGTAGGAGGCAGATAAAACACATTAAACTGCTCAAGTGTATAATAATGTTGAAATAAACCTGATGTCTCCGTGGTAAAGGCACACTGGTGTTCTGACAGCTGTGTAGTGTTCAAGTCATGCTGAGTTTTCATGGTATGCTGTTAAGGTTATGTGAATGACCTGCAGATGTAGTTTTGTACCAGCTGTTGTCACATCTGGCTGTTACCCAGGGTTGGAAGGTTGAAAAGTTACTTCTAGTCTGGTTCATATAGGGGTTTCCAAGTGCAATTGTTTATATACAGTAAAAAACAGAAACAAAACCAATTAAAAAGTGGATTAAAATAACATAAATGCACTCCATGCATTCAAACCAACAACTAAATTGACAGGAAAGGGATTCTAGAAACTGAATGTGCACAAAGGACCACAGAGACAGACTTTAAGTCGTCACCAGAATAGTATTACCACCACACTTGTAGACCAGCATGACTCTAGCAAGCGTTCAGTCTCACTACTTAAAATCATACAGAAATTTGCAATAATGAACAAAATTATTATTAGACATTACTGAGTTGTGATATAGAGGAAAAACAATGCAGAGATTTTTTGGGAAGTCCACAAACATCTGCGTATATGAAGTCAGTCTTAATTCAAATATCTCCCTGGATTATATTGTAATCCCACTATTTCTTCCTCCAAATCAGCAGCTCAGTAGCGCTTTAGACTAAACAACAGGCATTACTATTTAGCACTCGCTAATAGCCTAGTAGCAATAATGTTTAATTCCAAGTGGATCGTTGCCTACAAGGGGAGGATTTATAAGCTTTTCTACATGGTGCTGTGAAAAAAGAGGTTTACGTGCAGCATACATGGTAATTAATATTAGCTGTAAGGTAACATTCAAACAAATCAACAGCTTGGCTCAAGCAGCTGATTTAGTGAAAACATGGTTTGACAAAGGAAAAAAAGGTATGTCATCCTGTTAAAATGTTGCCACACTGTATATTTGTACACAGGAGATTGATAGTTTTTCCAGTGCAGCTGAACACATAATGGTTCATAAGCCAATGATGGAACAGTAATTACAGTTATGTAAAATTACTACAGTGCGTTTTCATTAACAATTTTGGTGCCACACTTTTATCCAACATTATAATAAAATCCTTTGGGTCTTGTTATGTCTGAACTGTTTATTGACTTGTTTAGACTTGTTAATTTCAAATAACACCATCATCTACAGTTACTTGACACTGTACATGTGAGCAAAGAGGAAAAAAACAGCCTCTTTTGTGAAAAGACTCTGCTTGTCAACTTGAGTAACTGGCGCAAATGGACGACAGATTTTTGTGCGGTTTTGTTGCTGTTTTGTTTTGTGGTTGCTGAATAAATGGGAGAGAAATGGGAGATTTATCTTGTGCTAAATCCTTCACTTTCTGCTTCTGTGTAAGTCTACTCATCTCTTACCACTATCTTCCATTTTCCCTCTGCTCCACTCAACTCCAAAAATCTCTCAAACTGTACTAAGTCCATCTCTTTCTCTGCCTTTGTCTACGCTTTACTCTCATCTCCCCAAGCGCCAAGCTTGAAGCGACAGACACAATGGACAACATGGGAGCATAAAAGATGCTTGTGAGCTTCAGCTACAGACAATCAATAACAAGACAAACAAAAGAAAAGCACAGTCCTTCATGTGAGTTGCTCCCATCTAAAGCAGAACCCAGTACAAAGACTAGGTCCTCCTGTTACCTTGTTCAGTTCCAGACTGACTAAGAGTGAAAACCATGACTGCTGCGTGACACACACTAATACACACACTGTATGAGTCACAGCAAGCTAACAGACCCTTGCACAGTTGGAGTTACTAACCCACAGTTATCATTGCATTTATGTTATGTTTAGACAAAATCCATTTGGTAATTATGAGCAAGTGGAGTGTACGTTGTGTGTACAGTATCCACACCGTCTTACAAATACTCAGCCTGCAGTTTGTTTTTCTCTTCAAAGATGTGAGACATACAGATGTAGATGGGGATACTGGGTGAGGGCGAGGAGATTAGGGAAAAGTGTAGGAGA
Organism: Apogon talboti; assembly: GCA_037367365.1. Taxonomy (NCBI): domain Eukaryota; kingdom Metazoa; phylum Chordata; class Actinopteri; order Kurtiformes; family Apogonidae; genus Apogon; species Apogon talboti. The sequence continues at coordinate 14,477,624 of JAPQRQ010000015.1, read as the reverse complement.
AAAGCTAGAGTAGGAGGATACTAACTAAACTGAAAGAGTCTGAAGTTGTGAGAAAACCCTTTACAGGAAGAACAAAGACTTTACTATTTCACTGTCAACATTGCAGTTTACAGTTTCTCCCATCTGGTCTTAGGAATAATCTCATAGCAAACATAAACCAGTTCAGTTTCATTCAGATTCAGTTCGATATAGCTCCTCAGAAAATCCTAGATTTACCAGCGTGGAACAAAAACTGACTTGTAAAAATAAAGATGGCAAACAGAGAGTCCTGTTAGGTAATGCAAACTGACAACTGCACATCAACTGTGTCTGAAGACGTACACAAAGCATAGTTAAGTTAATAAATGATTAAAAATGATTTGTGAAATGATTCTAACTAGTTTGTTTAGACCAGTTGGAAGTGGAAGTAAAATGCTATACAAGTCACTGTCATTCATATTTAATAAAATTAATAAAATATGCATGACTAAAGCTTCCATTTTAATATGCCGCAGTTGATCTAGATCCAGTAATATCACAGTGATAATAAGGTTTCACTGTTTTGTTTCAGTATTCAGCTAAAACACCTTTCAATGATTGTAAAAATTGTAAACAGACTCAAATGGGAAACACAAAAGATGTGTGTTAGAAATAAATAAATTATAATACTCTGTAGAACCACCTTTTCATGTTGATGGACATGGCATAATGTGGGCTTTAAGTGTTTGTTTAACCATAGCAATTCAAACAAGCACATGCTGCAGTAAGGAAGGACAGTCTGCAGACAAATACGTACACAAATACTAGCAAAACACTAACATTCGTATGAGCTGACTTCACCATGGTGTAACACAACTGCACAAGTCGCCAAGTACTCTAACTGCCTTAATATCCCTCCCTGTTTCCAGTGTGTCATGAACTGTGGATAAGACAGAGTCAACATTAGAAAAATGCAAATTTCAGTAGAAAGAGAAAAAACAGAGGCTGTGAGTGGAATGGCTTTGATAACATACTTAACTTCAGTTCCTCACTTCTGACCCACTTGTGCCCCCATGATGCTATCCAAAAGCTGGCGGACTTACTGATATACTCAGTTGAACAAAAAATAACAAGATGCACTGCTCTGAACTGCCTGGAGCCCTTTAACACTGTCCCTTTAAGATATCCCCTCACAACATGTAACAAGCCGCCAACCAGTTTGCTTGATGTGTACTACTGAAAAGAATGCACACACTGCCAAATAAATCTAAAGAATTCAACCCATGGATCATTTTCCTCAGTTTCAAATGAAACAGTTAAAAACTAGCTCATGTACTCTATATTCAGTCCATCATTATTCATTTTAATGCCATACAGTGCTGATAACTTTACAAATTTCTATAAGTGTTGTCATCACACAGTTCCCTGTTGCTGTGATTTAAGGGTAAAAAAAAACAGACTGGTTAAGAACTGCAGCTAAATCAGAAAATACAAATTCTGTGAATGTAAATGTGGTTCTTTGCATACCGACACTAGACACAGCAGCACTGTTTACATTCTAAGAACAACATCCACACACTCATGTCTAGACATTGTCCAGAATTGCCCCCTTTCACACATGCAGCACATAACCAGAGATGTCTGTGCCAGAAGCATTCTCACCTACTGATGATACTCCGTATGGTTTGGGAAAGGGGTGGCACCTGGGAAGAGCACAGAGGAGTAGGAGGAAGGCTGGTCTATACAGTCTGTATGTACATTAGTATTGAGGAATCTGTAGAATAAATGTAACTAAACTTTAAAGAATTCTTTGGACACCGTATTCACACATGGACTCAACTGGATGTTACATAGACTTTGTACTACGAAGGTAATGTTAGAGTATTAAATACCACCGATTCAGACATTTACATTCACACATACAGCTTCTCCAGGCAATGTCTCTAACATTTCACACATTGCATGTGTGCGAGGGGCTTAAGCTTATCAAAGGCAGAGCACTGACTTTGAAGCTTTATTATCATGCTAAACAACTATGTGGTCCTGATGCGGCAGCCACTGATGACATGAAAAACCACCCAGTATCCCAAATTCACCTCTATATTGTGAGATATGTGGCATTCCAGTAGATCTACAGACCAGCTGATAATGCTAGTAATGGATTATGCGTTCCAAATCGAGCCTAAATGTTTATCCCTTGATCCCTAAAATCTGTTTTCACATTCAGGCTGTAGACATGCTGAGTTAAGGATTCTGATTGGCTTTGCTGTTTTGTGTCTACCCTTTAACCCTAGCTGCTTGCCCCTTGTGGGGTCGGTGCAGGTCACCTCCAACATTAATCACACAGCCAGATGAATGGTAAAGGCTCTGAACACCAAGTAAGACCCAGATCCACAATCCGCTGAAAACACTGTCTTCTTAAGTCTTTAGTTATACATGTGATATTCAGAAACACATGTGCTCTGTGGGTCCCTAAGCAGAGAGGCATGAAACAAGATCATTTCCTTTATGGACTAGAAATCCATCACATGATAAGTGAAGGCATCAGCACATCAAGTTGTTTAATAACAACACAGCATGTCTCAGAGTTTGTCTCCAATACTGAGAAACATTTATAATATTCATGATGAAGTTTAGATCATAAGAGAAACAACTAAACACTCTTTTTTGGGAGGATATCATATTCAACAGATCAAAATCAGTCTTACAAAATCAGCTGCTCATTCCTGACCAGAAACACACACATTCTTGCACACTAGGCATCTATGGTATATTTAGACCCATGACAACTGCACGGCACATCTGCCTGTCCTTTCGTTCCTTTGGCATGCTGGGCAGACACATGACATCCACACGTTAATGCGCGTCGTCTTTTACTGGGTTCATTTCACATGTTGATAAAATCTAAACAGAGTTATCAGACAGAAAATAAGTCTTACACACTGCATCGGCCACGAAATCAAGCTTGACTCCAAAGAAAAGACAAGAGGGAAAAAAAGCCTTACCGGTGCGAGCACGTCTCCAGGAGACACCAGAGTACGGAGGAGAGAGAAATGTGTCTATCCAACGAAAACCCAACGCGAGCCGCCTCCCTGTGCTCCACCACCAAATCAATTTCACACTCTCTCACCTCCCCGCCACTGTGATGTCATTCATTCATCCGTTTCCCCGTAGCCATGGCAACTCTGCCGCTTGAAGCTGTTCATTCTTTTGCATCTGTCCCTTCTCTCTTGCTCTCTATATCCCTCCCCCTCTTTAGACCCAAGTGAACCCACCCCACTTATTCCATCTGAGGGTACAGTTACACCCCCGGCTCCACAAGCATCCACCCCCCCTTTCGCCTTTAGACACATCAAGAGGCAGGGGTAAAAAAAAAAAAAAAAAACAAGGAGGAGGATACCAGCCATGAAAGGGGAGGCACCTGGACTCACCTCGTGTGTTTTTCACACCCAGAGGAGTTTGTGGTCAAACAGGAACACTTTTTCCAAAGAAGCCTTACAAAAACAGAAACAGCAGACAAAGAGAACAGAGAGACAAGTGGTATAACAGAGCCTGAATAGGTGTGCTTGGAAATCTCTCATTTAGACAAGAGCCAGCCAGATGTCTCATTTGCAAACAGACACAGAGCAAAACACCACACACAATGGAACCTACTGCTGATGCAAAGACGTGTTTGGCCAAAACTCCCTATACACTAACACATCAGCTCAAACACGTGGTCCTGCAATGTAGCGTGAGGTGATGAATAGTTAATGACCACCACCGTCATGCTAATAATCTCCAACTTGACCTTGGAAAACAGGGGGGAATGCTGGCCGTTGAGAGATAAATCAAAGACACAGGTTTACACTACACACAGCATGGTGTGTACAGTGTAAACTACGACAAAAAATAAAAGAGGAAAAATAATTTATCAACAGAAATAAAAAAAATTAAAAAACAGCTTTGAACAACAGAAAAACTAAATAAAAACTGTGACAATTAAACAGAAACTTTATTGGATTATACTGTACAAGAATTACATCACACAATATGCAACTACAACAACTGCTTTTTAACCCTTTAACTGCCGCACCAAGAAAAAAAACAGTGAAAATTTTTTTCTTTGCATTTCTTTTACCCTTAGGTGTCTTAAGCAAAATAAAAT
>JAPQRQ010000015.1:14455945-14469623 GCA_037367365.1 Apogon talboti | reverse complement strand
TCTTTTTGTGTGTCTTTGTGTGTGTGTGTGTGTGTGTGTGTGTGTGTGTGTGTGTGTGTGTGTGTGTGTGTGTGTGCGTGTGTGTGTGCATTTCAGGATGATGGTGATGGGAGCAGTGAAGCAGTTATCGTTCATGCACCTGCCCTCATACAGTACACAATATCGGATAGGGGGAGTACCAGCTGCCTCTCAGGCTGCTCTCTTACTATTTTTTTTCCTTTGCTGCCACCTTTTTTCTTCTCCCTTAGACAAACCTGTACCATCTAACCCAGTCATCTTGGCATCTCAACTCTATCCCTGACAAACTAGTACTGCATACCTCCACAATATTCCAGTTTTTGCCTTGTTCCATCTAACTCAATACTTCCAGCTTTTTAATAACAAGTAACATTCCATTAATAGTTCTGTGTTCACACAGCTGTGTATATTCAGACTAATGATAACTTAACATGCCCTTTATCATTTGAAAAGTTTTTCCACTAGTGGTGACCACACTGTTCCTCTTTCAGTTCTCCAGCCGCCTTCATGAAAAATTTAATGTTGCGATGTTTGTCCATATCCAGAAAGCATTTCAACAGCATTTCTAAATGTTTGAAAGTTGTGGTATGTTGCTCTGAGAAGTGGCCTTTTCTTTCTCTTACCACATCTAGGAAACTGTTACCTAGTTGGTTTGTGTACAATATAAACTGATTGTAAACAGGCAGGCGTTGTACTGCAATTGCTGGTAAAAAAACAACATTTGAGACACATTCTGAATCCTCTTTGTAAATGTTTAGACATTGTTCATGAAAGTATAATATAGGCATATTCAATATTATTCCACTTAATAGAAAAATGCACCACACAATATGCAGTTTATATGACCTACATTAAATGCAGGTCATGTAATTTAATGTTGTAAATAATACTGGAACATTAGTGTGCATGAAAGTGGAGTGAGTAATATACAAGCACACATTCCTTTTCGATTCCAGCTCAGGGTACAAACAGGTTTGGAGCAATTTATATTTACATACAGTATGTCCTTATGCACACAAAACAGAAGCAGGTCCTGACAAGCCTTGACCCTGACCTTGACAGTGATTTCCCTTACTGACACAGAGTCCAATAATAGCCCTGGAAAGGAAACAAAGTTCTCAAGGCCAGTCACATGCCAGCGGCCGGACAGTTTTTATTAATATGAGGAAGTCTTCTGTAGAAGAAGGAGATCACATGGGGAATATCTTCTCCCTTCATTGACAAAGACTTCTGTCATATAGGCCTTGGTCAACCCTTTTGTCAGGCGGCGCACCTGTTTAGTATTGAATCCATGCAGACAGTTCTGCTTTGATGATATTGTTTTCATCAGATGGGGAAATCTCAGACCAAAGGGTTGGATTTAATCTCAGCATCCTGGAAATGTGCCACCCCCAAATAACATGTTGCTGGTGCTGCCAATAGTGTTTCCCCACCACCTGTCATTAGCTTTAGCTGCTGCTGGAGTAGGCCAACTGTCCAGTCCCATGAGTCCAACTTGCAAGAATAGTCTGGGATTTCATTCTCATCTGAAGATCATTTTTCAACATGTGCCAATACCTATATATTAGTCTATAGATGTGTGATGCTGTACTTAATGCACAGCAAAGCTTTAGTGAAATGTAAGATGTTACTTATGCTATCGTATCAGCTAGATGTTAATTTAATTAAGTGTAATAATGTTTCACTGCTGGTAGCACAAGAGAATTTACAATATAAGTCAAGTATTGTCAAGTTGAGCATATTTCAATGTAAACAAGAAAGAAGAGTGACTGTCATTTTACAATGCTGACTTAAGTAATTTTGAACAGAAATCTAATGAAAACTCTGACTCTAGCATCACTAATCGCTAAATAATTAACTGCAGTTCTCCATACAAATACAGATAACTCCTCTAGATATTGTTGGTTGCCTCTCAAACATCACACTAAATAGGACGTATTGGTGTGGATTTCATTTTGCACTAATCAGATGTGAGAGTGAGACAAAACAATGGCCTCCCCAGATGAATGGTTACCCCCTTAATCCGGTCCCAGCCCATGTGTCTGCACAGTCAGCTGTCTGCCTTCTCACATCAGACTCATAAAATGCATCTAACAGCTCAGTGGATGTATTTTTTTAGGGGGTTATGGAGGGGGTGCATGTTATAGGAGATGCAAAGGAAATCCAGTAAGTATGTTAAACAAGCCAGTCCAGACTAAGAATAGACAGCCTAGCGGACAGATGAAGGGTTAGACATCGAAAATGTGGATTGACCTTTGACCAACATGTGACCCCCGATAAAAGGTGTTATTAAACAGGAATTTTCTCAGCTTTGACTTGATGGACAGGAAAAGCAAACTGTCCAAGTGTCAGTTAGTGGCAGTCAGGTTTGAACTCTTTGATTTAGGGTTCTAATTAAATAAGGAGGAAAATTAAAATTACCAGAGAAAAAAAATAATTGAAATACTGCTACAATGATCGCTGTAAATCATACCAAAACAAAAACAGAATTGCAGGTAAAATCAACTTGTTTTTTTTTTTTTTATTTACTTCCCTGTTAATGGTTTATGACTTACAATAATAAAATTAGTCAGCACTACAGTTGCCTCACAATAAAACATAAATATTTAGTTCACTCTTAAAGTTAACTAAAACTAAACTAACAGCAGAGAGTTTTAATACTAAAAAAAGTCATGGAAAAAAACTCTGTCTCTCTTTGAATACTATGCAGCATGACTGTTTCGACCACACCACATGTCCCCTTAAACCTCTGTGAACAAATTTCCACCTCCTTAATCATGCATTCGAGGTAATTTAAATCTTGCCGGAGCCACAGGGCTTCAGCTCTGCATCACAGTCAGTGGACTACTTTACATGAGCAAAACAGTAGGGAAGCAGTGTATTCCTTGAACACCTCTGGAGCGGTGACAGCAGCAGATCCATCAAAACACTTGCAGCGAAAAGGCCTTGCACAGCACTCCTATTTTGCCTTGCCTTCTTTGTCTCATAAATCAAACAATAATTATCAGGGAGGGTGATGACTAAGTCTTGAGACCATGTGGTTCAACAGCTGACCACGGCACAGGGGACAGGCCTACGTCATGTCACAGACTGACAGACTACAGCTTTCAGACATTAGTTTCTTGCCGTCTGCACCCACAGGCCAACCGAACTTGTGTTGCCATGTTCCAATAAGAAAAAGCGTAAAAAAAAAAGGGGATGAAAACACCAGAAACTGGCAGTGTGGAAATGTGTGTGTTGAAGGGCAACTTTTCAGCTCAGAAGAAAAAGAGTGATACCTTTGTGCAAAGCTGCCAGACACAGAGGCCCACAATCTGGCTGAACAAGAGGACAGATGGGTAAAGCACACACACAGACACACACACACACACACACACACACAAACTCACATCTTGTTGAACAGGGGAGCTGTGACTGATACAGCCCTCCTCGTACATCAGTTTACCATGACTGATTTTGTACAGTCACAGCTCAGCATTATCTCATCCCAAACGTTAAACACCAGCAGCTTCGACACTCCCTCACAGGCACACATAGAAACAGACAGGCTTGGTGTGCATAACCTCAGCCTTCTGAATGAGCCCATCTGTGCGCTCCTGTGAAACAAAAGCAGAGTTTTCTAGGGTGACGCAGAGTTATGTTCATGTCTGCTGCTCAGCTACATTCTCTCACACCAAGTAGAAAAAGCTCTGCAGACTATTAGGTCTGTTCTCCCTGACTCTGCACTGTATGTTTTTGCTTGCTCACCTCTTTGATTCTTTTCACATGTCTCTAGTTCCCTCCTTAACTACTTCTTTGTGCTTTATCCATCACTTTTTCCCCCTCTTCTCTGTTTCACTCTTTCTAAACACTGATGCACAGGCACACACCGTAACACAACTACACAGCCTTGAGTGAATGCCGCCCAAGGTCCTCTGAAACTGGGACGATTCCCAGCTGACATCCAGCACCCCAAAGGCTTTTTTTTTTTTTTTTTTTTTTGGAGGAGTGTTTGTGTGTGCAGAGAACAAGCCAACAAACCTGTTTCCCTTTTTTGGCGCTGCCAGACGGCAAACAGGCAACATCTCAGGGCAAACAACAGCATGCAGGTACAAAAGAACAAATCAGAAACAAAAGACCATGCCACGTTGAACACAGGCAGTGGTCTGTTCCTTCATAAATATAGAAAAAAAATTACAAAACTAATGCTGCCATTCAGGACAAACACAGATATTTGATTGTGTGTAGGATGGTCAGTTATGCAAAGTATAAAACATTCAAAAAGAAGGTGAGGACAAAACTCTGCAAACACTGTGCCACTGGGCCTTACTTTATGTGACCAGAAGACACAGACACACTCACACATTCACACACAACAGAAGAGTAACCAAACAGAAGACGACCATACCTCACGGTAACTTATCCCTGTTGACGTTGACGCTGTCTTTCTGTTAGGAAGTAACATCCAGAGACAAACGGGTCTCAGCTGCAAAACACTGAAACTAGAGAGGAATCAACTCGCAGCTCCTACTACATCTACACCCATGGGCTAAAATCCTCCACTGACATCCCATCAGTGAAGGGGAGAGAGAGAGAGAGAGAGAGAGAGAGAGAGAGAGAGAGAGAGGGGAGCGTGCCAGCATGGGTGAATGAAGGGGGAGCAGTCAAAAGCAAGAGGGAGCATGAGTCAAAGAGCGAGAAAGGAGAGAGAGGGAGACTGAGAGAATGAGATTAAGGAGTTTGTTCGTGAGTGAGTGTGTTTGTGTGAGAGAAAAAGAGTGCGAGACATGCGTTTAAATGTCTAATTACAACGGCTTATCGGAAGCCCACAAGCAGCTGGTGAATGTCACAGAAGTTCAGATATACTACGGTGTGTTGTGTCTGCATTATTTGGTGTGTGTGTGTGTGTGTGTGTGTGTGTGTGTGTGTGTGTGTGTGTGTGTGTGTGTGTGCTGGGTTAGTGTTGGTAGAAGTAGATCCAAACACAGCAACAATGGATTAAAACTAAAACCATATAATGAAATCAGGAGGACAGAAAGGAGAGCAGATGCACCAGGCTGAAGGACAGCTCCTAACTGTTTGTTCTTACTTTGCTTCCTCCTGTTTCACTCCTTTTACTCCTCCTCAGTCCATGAAGCAAAGAACAGAGGACTGAGGACAGAGGACTGAGGACAGAGGACTGAGGACAGTGCAGGTCATGGGGTTCTACTGGCCTATCATGTTCTTTACCTTGTCATTTAATTTGAAACTAAAATGCAGAAAAAAGAAATGACAAGAAAGGAAATGAAGTATGCAAAATATCAATATGCTACACCAATGGTAATACAATACCCACCGAATACAAATGTGTCTGCATACAGTTTGTTGTGCCGAAGTACAGGCATTTTTGATGTATCATGTGAAAAATGACACTGGGAGAAGTTTGCATTTACAGTGTATACAGAGTACTGACTCTTCTGACATCCTCAAAATATGAAAAAGAGGCATTTTAGTACAACACAAGACTAAACCTGGACAAATATTTCTGGTTCCGTGTGTGTAGCTGCCAAATCTCCATCTTGGAACCAGACTAGCAGAATAGAAGGGGGAGACAGAAAGGGGCGGGGGTTAAAGAGCTGTGGCAAACCAAAATGTTTCTCTCCTCTCATCCATCATGCTTCTCTTCTCCTCCGCAACTCATGACCTTGAGAAAAAGAGCTATTAAGACGAACTAAATACTTCCTGCTTGCAAATTTCTTGAGGACGTAGAGGTTGTACAGCTGCCTTTTCATCGTGGTTTGATTCCAGGCAGAGGCAGAGCTGTATGAATTATAGATCAGCTTATATTGTAGCACATCCCATGTAGTCAGAGGAAAAATGAGCTAAAAGCAATCAAGCTATAACACTGCTTAAAACAAATAACCCTCTCATTCTGCTGGCTCCATCACGTTTTCCAGACCAGACACAATTAGTCTCTTCTCAAGCTGAATTGATTAAAAATTCAACCGCATGGCAATCATAGAACATGGTGTTTTGAATGTAGAGTTAACGGATGGTACAATCCAGTTTGTTGATAAACCAAATCCTCACTTAAATGAGAAATGCTGCTGCCAGTTCAGCTGGAGGGCTCTGGATCAGCCTGATTACTTTGGGCTGACTGCAGCAGATCAAAGTAATCCCCAAATACTAGAGAAGTACATACATGGTACAGTACGCTGCAGATATCACGTGCGACCGGCACATTTTGTTGGTATTTAGAGGAAGGCGTTGGAGGTGGAAGTGCTCATATGTTCATGTATATGTGTGTGTGTGTGTGTGTGTGTGTGTGTGTGTGTGTGTGTGTGTATAAGTGTCCATCTCAGTTGGCAAAAGCTGAAGTGTGTGTCCATGTGTGTGTTTGTAGTGGTGTGTTGCAGAAAGAGAGCATGCTGGGTTTTATAATCAGGATTCAGGGATCACCTTTAGCCCCTGTCATCAGTCAGACCTGTCCTAAAGCTCCCAAACAGGGGGAGTGGGAGGAGGGAGGTGCGAGGACAGATAGGGACATGGAGGAGCCAAGGTTCACATTATCTGAAGTGATGCCGCCTGAAAAATGTCAGAATCATGAACTGGAACTGAAGATAATAGATTTTTTTTCTCCTAACACAAACAAAATATACTGTTGGAAAGCCAGAGCCGGTCACATGGGGCTTTCTGACTGGAGTTAGCATGTTCCCCTTGTGTCTATGAGGGGAACAGTCTAGTCAGTCTGGTCACTGTAAATTGTCCCTATGTGTGAATGAGAGTGGCTGCATGTCTAAACATGTGATGAAGTTGTGACCTGTCCAGGCAGGTATGAAAAATGGATATATATTTATTTGATTTGATCTAGAAGAGTTGCTCATGCTCATGTTCTTACATATGATTTGTGTTGGAGACTATTGTGTGATGGAAGCCATATGTTTGTTGACAATATTAAGTTATTATCACTCCCTCACCTAGATCAGCTACCAGATACTTATTTCTAATTGGAGGACTTCACAGATATCTGACTTTATTCTCCTGAGTTCTTCATTGCCTCTCTTCAATGTGTAACACTAGCTACTTTTAGTGTATGAATACAGTGAGTTTGTGTCCAAAAATGACCACCTTCCATCCCAACACAGTTTCCAACATTGACTTTGTCTGAGAACAGAAGCACAAGCACATTTGCAGAATCTTTAAAATTTACATAGGTTTTTCAATGAAGGATGAGCCTGTAATTTGTTTCAAAAAAGAAAAAATCCAGATGCTGTAATTCACAAAACTGAGACAGGATACAGGATGTAAAAAATGTACCCTGTAGAAGAATAGTCTGAGATATCAGCCAATCATATGTGTTTTTACTGAGGTAAGGGTGCAAAATATGTACCTGAGAGTTACACATATTGATGATCAGTGTTAAGATTCTATCAGCTGCGACTCCACTGTGATATAAAACAGATTCAACATGGCAGCTCCCACAACTGTGATATTCTGCCTTCACTTTTCCAGCACTTATCTATTTCTATTCTTTTGATTTGGACAGAGTGGAAATGGTACCCTGTCTGCTTAAAAATATAGTTTAAAAAATATAATTCAAATTATGTTGATTAATTTTGTCTCACTGAGGTCCTAACTCTTTTATTTCAAAGGTGTCGGACCTGAAACAGAATCTGCAGGTGAATGTGAAATCCCGCTGTGACCGTCAGCTCTGCAGTGATGCTCATCCAAGTGAAGTAGCACAAAACAAAACATGTTTTTGATTCATGACATACTTTAAAATGTCACAGCTGTTGATTCAACTTTTCCGAGTTGTTTCCTGTCACGTCAGCCTCTTCATGCAAATGATCCATGACACGATCATTTATCTTTCCTTGTTCTGCTGTTTGTGTGATCGATAGCTGTCTGGTGTTTTGACTGTTCGTATACAATAATAAGACTCTGTTCACTCACAACATGTGTGTGAGTGTGTGGACTATAAACACTGTCAGCATGTGTACACAGCAGGTCTCATTTCCTGATTCTCCAGTCAGATGCTGGTTTGTCTTTTGAGAGCTGAGCCCACAATGACATCAGCTTCCGCCAACACACCAGCCGTCACCATGGCACCGCACAAAGACATTTTTGGCCCGGGGGAGGGGGACCATCATGCTTGTCACATTTCACCCATTATGGGAGGGATTGGTGCTACCTTCTCCCCTCCTCCTCCTCCTCCCCGTTCTTCTTCTGCTGTTTGTACAGCCGCCTGCTCTGTTTACCAGACCGTCAAAGAGCGTCTCTGACTCCTCTGGCTGTAGCGGCCTGGGTCTGGCCTGCTCTCTAGCCTGTGTGGTTTTTTTTTCTCCTCTGCTTTCTCTTCCACTAATGGCTCATCCATTTAGACCATTTGAAAATTTTCTACCTCAGCCTTCTATTTTAGACTCACTTCCTCCTCCCCCTTTCTTTAAGTCTCTCTTCTTGTCAAATGGAGCCATGACTCCAAGGGCGAAATACCCACTGAAGAAGTGACCACCCACCGGGCTTTGTCTAGCTCTCAACGGATAGACGGAGTGTGTGAGTCTCTCTGGGAGAGTCTGTGACTCTGTGTGAGTTCCAAAACGGAGACAGAGACAGGATGGTGAGGGGAGGGGAAGAGCTCTAAAAATATATTTAATGTTTGATTTCTTCAGAATGAACACATTATTAATCAAGATCAAAAATGTCTGACTTTCTTCCAGTTTTTTCCTGCGTATCTAATAAACCTGCAATCGCTATGTTGACTGATGGTACTTGAATTATTGAAGAATATTAATTTATTCAAATTTTGCCCCCCTCAGTCGTTCAAACCTCAGCGGATCATAACAGAAGTTATTTAAAAAAGAAAGCAGGTCCAATAGCCCTCAAAGAATTTAACAAATGCCATCAACCCAAAGCATCTAAAATGTTAATAACTTTTGAACCACTAATCCTATCATTACATTTTAATAATTAAGGTAGAATACAGATTCTCAGTTTTTCAGCAGCGTTAGATGTGTCTTCTTTGGAACTTCAGAGGCTCCGTAGTGAGCGTGGAAACACTGAAACCAGCACAACTGTGTAATTTGATCAATGACAGAGGTTGTAGACAGACACTTTTTACATTCAGTTAATAATGTATTTTTCTGAAAAAGTCACTTTTGCTTCAGTTTTCTGTTTTGATTTAATAACCTTTGAATTTACATTGATCTTTTACGAACAGCTGCTTGATAAGTACATTAAATAAAGGAAATACCTGATTTTCACAAAAAAATACAAAATACAGAGGATAATATTATTATAAATGGTGATAAATCACTTATGAAAGTTTAAATGTGAATCAAAGATCATTTGTAAGCCACTGAAGAACTATTTCTAGGTCTTTAAGGGTTAATAGTTCTTTTAAGGTCAGTGGGATACTAGTACACTGTGGAAACAATACATGAATTTTTAAAAAATAAAACCACTTTGCCTAACATAATAATATAACTGGTCAGCTTCATTCCAGAAATAATTATTTACTTCATCTAAGTTGCTTTAGAGGAATCATAATGAAGTTGAGTAACCTGAGAGGCAGCCCAATAATAAGCTTTAACATTATACAACCTTTAAAAATTTGACCATTAATGAAATCAATGAAGGGTTATAAAAACAAGCATTCAAAGTGAAAAGTCAATATGCTGTCATGTTTAACAGTTCTTTGTGTGGAGTGTTTTACACAGTGGTTGTTTTTACACACATCTCAGCTGTCAGTTGTTTTCTCAGGAGATTTGTGCAAACTGTCCTACATTTTTTAAATTTTTTTTTCTGTAGCTCCACTAGCCTGAAAGACATTTGGGAGGTGTTTGAGAAAGGCAGACAGTCTTTACATAAACTCCCAGGTGTGCCTCCGGCTTAACATAATATAAATGGAAGACTTATCCTTTGAATACAGCTCAGTTATTCAACCGTCCTTAGGCTTTATAAATTCATTCAGCACCTCCTTTTGAATACTACCATCACCACATACTGTGTATTAAATAAAAATCTTGCCTGCTATGGCGTATACCTGATTTTGTCTGTTCTTGGTTAGTGTGATTTCTTTCCCGGCTGCCTTGAAGGATGCTCTGCCTCTTTGAAGTCTCTCCTTGTGGCTCAAAATGGAATAACATCCACTCCAACACCAGATGATGTCATCGCTTGTGTGGGATTTATTGCTTTATTGCATCTGAATTTTCGTATTAATAAGACACACACAGACACGTTTAAATGACATGACACACAGTTGATAATATAAATTGAGTCCTTCATGTTGAGGCACAGTAGCTATGATATAAAGCACGTAAAAAGGATAGAATGACGTGAACGGTTTAATGCTGCTTCTGTTGCAGGAGGAAAGAAATACAGCTACAGTATTCTGTACTATTGTATTATTATTGTACTGTATTACTGATCAGTGCATTTAGCTGTAAATATAAACAGACCTTCTATGACCAGTCAGTCTTCGTGTGTCCTGATATGCGGTAACAACACAGTCTTGTTATCGTGACACGTTGGAGAAATGAACACAAGGATCATAAAGCAATAAGGTGCATATATTCACAGAGTGAGCACTCAAACATAACAGTATCCTCCTCTTCATGTCACCACGGGCCAACCAAGCAGGGGGTTGGGTGCTCAGTTTATTGTGTCAGAACATCCAAATGCAGGCAAAGTAGCAGAACTTCACCTCATTGTCCTTTCACTGTCCTTTCACCACAACAGCATGATGCATGTCAAGTGTCGACACACTTTATGCCAGCTTCACAGCTCCCATGAAGGTGCCTTCTCCATCTAAAGACACGTTAGCTGTGGGACGAGGGATCAGCAGCTCCAAGTGGTCCCCAACCTCTAGTTTCACAATACCTGAAGGGATGCAATTTCACATCTCACACCTTCAACTTGAATGTTTTTTTTTTTCCTGTCACAAACACATATCATCAGTGCCCAACAACACACATATGCAGAAGCTTCCTGTAGGCACACACAAACACACACACACACACACACACACACACACACACACACACACTATCAAGGGCATGGCTAAAGAGAAACAGGCTGACTGACCTTCTGTAAGAGTAGTTGTAAAGAGCATGAAGACTGCTTGACATTAACAATAACACACTCTCACCTCCTGTGTAGCAGGTGTTGTAAGGGTATTTGTGGCTCATGTTCTGGATGCAGCGGAAGAGGACCACATGCGGAGCCTCATTTCCCACGACGTTCCTCTTCCACCTTATCATCACATGACCCATGGCAAAAAACATCGTGCCTGTGTAGTAGACCTGAGTCCAAAGATACAGGGTAAGCTCTGATAAACATAACTACATATGCACATTATATCATTACAGGTGAGTGATGCAGCATGGGTGCATTTGATATTGATGAAGAATTTGCCAATAATTTGGATTTCTTAATTATATGACCTTCGTACTTCATATTTAGGCAGAGCACACCCTTTTTTTCTGCTCTGTATGGAAACATCTCCTTTGGCAAATCTGTAGATTCGTATATTGACCGGCAGCACCCCCCTGTGGAAAAAAGCTGAAATTACAATAAACTGACGAATTTACCTGGCTGTAAACAAAGTAGTATCCTGCCTGTCTGATCAGCATTCTGTCCCCATCTTCCTCCAGAGCAGAGCCTCTTATCAAGCCAGTCTGCCAGGGAATACCTGTGTGCTGCTCTGCGTCAAAATCTGATGTGAGATACAACACATTAAACATGTGAAACCACGGATAGATTTGAACAGGATTTGTTTGTTTCACTAGTAGTGTATTGGCACTTGCTTTATGTACTTAAATGATGATATATATTTTAGGGTATATGGAGAAAAATCTCCATAAGGGTAAGGTTTATTTTCATTGTGTTATAATGAATGTGGTCACAAAAAACAAACTGTAATAGAAAACAAAAACTAAAACAAAATGTGTCACAACTGAGGCTGAGTGCACTCTACCTTTATTGAAAGTTCTCCCATTGCTGTTTGCCAGAAACTGCAGACAAGGCTGAGAAACTGGGATTAAACATGTGACAAAAAGAGACAAACCAGTCAGTAGTTCCTTTACAGTTTTCACTTTTGTCATCCTAGGGTTTTGTGGTTCAGTAGCATTGTCTACGTCATCCTAAAGACTGTATTAGAGGCAGAAAATAGCACCTAATAAGTGCATGCTCTCTGATGTGGACCACCGTGTCTTACCAAATGTCTCTGATCCAGACTCAACCATCCTCTCTGTCCTGATCCTGGATGTGTTTTCAGACCTAGGCCTGTGCACGGACTCTTGCTGACTACTTCTGCTACTCGTGTGGTCATTCTGCACAGATACAATACAGTTGCTGAATGCATCTGATAAGCAATAAAAACTCAGTATCTCATACGTCCCAACTGTCTCCATTCGGCTCACCTGGCCTCCGTGCCTGACCTCTTGTCCGTCTTTCCTGCGGCAGAAGTCTGACTTTAATCCTTCTACCTCAGCTTGGACAGCCTCCAGTTTGTACAGGGACAAAGCTGAGAGGAAGGAGGAGGTGACGGCAGCGAGCATCAGCAGGAAAACAGGCCAGGACAGTCTCCCTTCAGCTGTACTTCTTCCAGTCCCAGGTTCCACACCTGCCAGAGCTGCCATCGCAGGTTCCTGACAACCTCCTGAACGCTCACACTTGTAGCATGACCTCATATCCCGCTTCAACAGCACCTCTCCAACCCCCTCCTCAGAGACCAAGAAAAGTGGATATTTGTTTAAGTCATCAGTGTCTTTTCACTGCGGCATTTAGTTTTACCTTAATTCCTGCTTATGAGCTTCGCCAATTTCCTTAACTCTCGTTTTTGTCCTTCAGTAGCCAGTTCCACTTTAAACTGAGGTACTACGCAGAGTGAATACAGTACACAAAAGGGCAAAACAGCTTCCCCTCTAATGTTCCGCTCAGCTAACCACCCTCTGCTTCCTGCCTGACCAGCAGCCCTGACAAATCTCTCTCCTTCTCCTCATTTCGCCGTTTTGAAACGATTAGAAACATATCAGCCCTTGTGCATTCCATCAAATCTCCCACATAACAGATAGAGAAAGGGCACAGGAAGGACTGTCTGGGCAGGAAGAGACGACACGAGTGACAGCCTGATAGTGAAATATGGTGGGTGGAAGAATGTATAATAAAAGCAAAACGAAAAAAGAATTTGACAGCGTGATCAGCCGATGTAGTGAAAGAAGGAAGTGCACAAAAACGCCTCAACTTAATACTTGAACATGACTTGGCAAAATAAAACAAACCGTTATTCCCTGAAATTATAAAGTCAAGTGACAGTCATCGTCAAACCGACTTCAGTGAATGTAGATCTTGACAGCTGTTTGGTTTCAGAAGCATATTTGAAACTCAAAAAACAACAACAAAACAAAAAAACCCCAAGACAATATATATGTATCAATTTATTGCATGTTTACAGTACAGAAAATAGAAAGTGAAAATGTGTGCTTACAAAAGAAGTTGACGTTCTGAAATAGAAAAGAAACAGAACTCTTAAAATGGAAAAGCACTCAAACCGACAGGCTTTATACTTGAGATAAAGATGAATCATTCAGATGTCTGCTGTACACAAGTACGTCTTCAATGTGGTGTCACTCGCACATGTTGCGAGTGACACCACATTGCACAAACACTGTGCAGGTTCATTGCAGACCCCCCCCGCCCCTCC
>JAPQRQ010000015.1:14429732-14455845 GCA_037367365.1 Apogon talboti | reverse complement strand
CCCTCCCAACACTCAACATAATCACATGCCAGTTTGCAAATTCCAAATTATGCCAAAAAACTTCCCCTCTGTAGTCAACCATTTTCATTATTCTATTCACAATCATGAGAACATATAAAATATGTTCAATAGTGCATTTGTACAACACAGAGCTACTGATAAAATGACCAGACATTCAGTTTGATTGGATGTTTTTTCAGCAAAAGGATCTTGGACAATAACAGGATAAAGCAAAAAAAAACCCCATGTGCTATTTGTTATCAATTCAGTCCAGCCACTAAAACAAGTAAGCGTGTGAGTTACACCCTCTTTCTACATTTGATGAATAGGATATTGTGCAAACTAACAGCAGAACAGCTGTAAAACTCTCCTGAATGTAGACTGCACAATGTGCCTGTGTATTTAGGTGGGATGAACGACACTTAAAACAAAAACAGGTTGATCTACTTCAGATTATGAAGTCAATATAATACAAAAAACTTTCAAACTGTCTAGTGTCACAGGTGAAAAAAGTCACACAAAAAAGGAGAGAAGACTATCTATACATTATTTTTATCTTATAAAGCACATTTGTTAATTTGAGCCCACAATTTACATTCATAGTAACCTCTGACCATTTTTCTAGATGTGAACTGACACAAACATATTTGATCTTTTGGTGTTCAATACATTTCATTTAATGTACTGTTTACAGACAGTATTAAGTATGGCTAAGGAAATCTGTCATCAAATGGCTTTAATACCACTGCAGTACAGTGTGCTGCACTCTGAAAGCAAGAGCAGATAACAGTGTTTTAATTGTCAGGCTCTGCTCCACCCCCTGGAAGACATGCAGGAAAGGTTAATTAGCTCATTAAAAGCCCTCCAAGAGAGTAAAGCCATTGTGCCACATAAGCATGGGGTGAGACAACAAACTAGAATCCCCAAATTAACAATTACACCGCCTGGTATAATAGAAACAAATAATCACAATACCTGATTTTAATTCTTAAAGGACAATCTCTGTGATTGACTTGCCTGAATTTGTTACTGAACATGTCTGGCAGCTACTGTTTGTAAGGAGCTATTCCTCTGAGTGTCTACTAATGATCAATAAGATTGGTTTGGATTCTTCATCTTATAACCCCGTTACTGTACTGTCCAAAGAGCAACAGAAAGTTCACCGAGCCCATTTAGTAACATACACTTCACACTAAGACCTGCATTTTATCTTGCATTTGACAGATGAGTTGTATTAGAGAGGAACCTGAGGACAAGAAGTAACTGTAGCGATAAACAGCTCTTAATATTCATATTTCCAACATCATATTACACTAATGCACCAAAACACATTGACCAAATCCTCCTTACCAAACAATACTGGAGCCAAACTGGTTCAGTACCTACCCTAACCCATGATGGGGGTCTTTACATGTAATAATGGAGAATGTTTTTTGTTTGTAACTTATTCCAATAGCTCAAAAGCAAAAAGAAAAACAAAGCTTGAGGACAACTCATTAGGAATGGGGGAAAGTAAAAATACATGTCAAGGTTGTCTTACTGGCCACTTGGCCCAGCCAACATGTTTTGTGGCTGAATCTAAATATTCACAGCACACACTTGATGCTTTTGTGCCAAATACAATTTCATGGGTATATATATATAGATATATCTATATATGTAGAGAGAGATAGATAGATATATATATTAATCACTACAATGTCATTACATGCCAAGCATCTGCAAGTCCTCCATATTAATGATTCTCCATACAGGGGAAGGGAAAAACACATCCTTAAGCTCTTCTAAATATTGCTCAAAAATATTAGCCTACATAACTCAACATGTTAAAATCTGAACAAAAAAGTGCTTTATGAACAAAATATATATATACAGTATAGGCTTACGTACAGTGTCTTTTTTTAAATTTGTATATCACTTTACTTCCAGTAGTCATTAAATTTTACTGAAATACTGCATGTCCTCAAAAGGCCGTACACAATGACTAAATGTTTCACTTTTAATTCTTTTCATTGGATGCACTACAGCCAATCATTTGCAGGTGTAAAATGTCTTGCAGTATGGGCATGATTACTCTGGCTTCATTCATAAAAGGTCATGCATTCATTGCTGCAACACTAGAACCCATGTAGACAATGTCATCCTCTCAAAAAACTTTGAAATCTTTTTTAACAAATATGTTAATTTTACAGAAAGAAGTAAAAAGAGTGAAATAAAATTAAAATTCCAGACAAATGCATAAAAAATTTACATTCTTCCAAAAAAATCCACCCAGTTGTTTCAGTGATTTCACTTTTCCAACTCTTATCCTGTGGTCAACAGTCAGTCTGACCATCTTTTTTTAGATAATAGTGACACTAGCAGAAGGCTGAGCAGTCTCCTCGTGGGCATGGCTTTTCAGGAGGTCTTTCATGAACTGCTCTAAAGCAGCAAAGTAGCCCTGACACTGCCATGTGTCGTTGTGTGTACCCTCTGGAAAGATGGCCAGGCGTTTAGTCCGTGCAGGGGACAGCTCATACAGTTGCTTCATCATGACTGGGGGGATGAGCTGGTCAGAAAGACCAGACACAAACAGAGAGGGCATGCGACACTGCACCACCTGCCGGTAGGACAGGAACTGATTCCTATAGCACCACAGGGGTAGGAGGCGCATGGGCAAGAAGGAGAATAGTGTCGCTGCCATGTGAGGGATGCTGAGGAAGGTGTTTTCAACGATAATTGCTGCTACACGATGAGGGTTGACTGAAGCCAAACGGACAGCCACAGCACCCCCTAATGAGCGACCAAACAGTACCACCTTTGTCTTGTCCAGATCGGGACGTGTCATAACATAGTCCAGTGTGGCTTCTGCATCCAGGTACAACCCATCCTCACTAGGTTCACCCTCACTCTTTCCATATCCTCGGTAGTCCACCAGCACCACATTGGCTTTCAGATTTACCAGCATCAGCAGGGCGTTCGGCACCCTGTGACCAATATTGCCAGCATTACCATGGAAATAAAGGATAGTGGGTGGAGCAGAGGAAGCAGGGCTGCTTTGACTGCCAGGTGTGACTCCCGGTGGTATATCCCCTCCTGTGTAGCGAAGTAGGATAAGGTTGAGCTTCACACCATCCTTGGTGCGAATGTACACATTCTCATGTGGAATTCCTGTTGGCATGGGAACATAAAGGCGGGAGGAGGAGGGCTGGTCAGGAAAGTAGAGAAGCACATCTTGAAATTTGTAAAGGATGCCTGCCACAGAGGCAAGGATAAGAGCCAAGAGGAAGAATCCACCGTAGAGGTGGAAGGTGAGGATGAGGGCCAATAGAGAGACACGACATGCACCCCAAGACCAGGAGGCCAAAGTCAGGGTACAGCGTTCCACAGCCCCCCACAGCCTCCAGGGCTTCTCCATGGCTTCACAGGAGCTGAGTCACACAACACAAACTCTGCAAACACAGAAAGGACCAAAAAAATAAAGGGCATGAGGAGACTATGGAGAAAGACAAAACGCTAGTCATTAGACATTTTTACGATTCTTTATGCCTTACGACAAATAGTTAAATATTTAGAAATATAATCTATTCAAATGTATAAGCAGGACTATTGTAAGATAAGAATTTCAAATGAATTGCATTAATTTTTGATAAATATCATATAATGCCCTGTTAAGCTGGCTGCAGGTCTGTTTACTGTTTAAGGGAAGAAAGGTACAACTTCAATACTTTTACTACATTTACACAGAATTTTCATTTGTTTTGAGTGAATCCCTCCTGCTCAGAAAACACAGTAGCCTACAATACATATCTGATTAAATGCAGGCCAAAGTACTGAAGAAAAGGTCTCCAGAGAGGGTTTGGGTTACTGGGTTTGTGTCGGCTGTGTTCGCCTCTGCTCCTTCTACTGCTTTCAGGGTGTGGGGTGAGTTAAGGTGACGCCACACGGACAATAATGTGAACTCACGGATTAACAAAATGTTGTCATTTCACAAAAAGAGGGTATATGTTTCATAATTTACCAAATGCGTCTTCTTGATTTGATGTACTACAGTGACGGTTTCTTGTAAGTAGAGAAAACCCTCAACTAACGTAAGGAGAGCAGTTAGCAGTAGGTTAGCTAGCAAACGTAGCCTTGTCACGATGATGTTCTATTCTAAACGCAGAAATTATTTGCCGTAACCCGATCCAAAAATCTGATTGACTCAAATTTTAAGTTGACGTATCTTAGCTCAGTATCCAGCATTAGAGATCATTTGCTCTACTTAGCATCTGGCTACCTATTCCGTGGATGGTTACCTACTGTTAGCAAGGCGGCTACATACTTACCCTTCTCTCATTTTAGCGCCTGAGTTGCATTATCTTTAACTAAAACAACAGTGTAGAGACTGCACAATCACTGTCAGGCGGCTCTGTGGCAGATATCTAAATTTGGAAGATATTAACAGTGAAAACGTACGACAACCGATTGTGAGCATGAACCGGCGAGAGTAGCTAATCTACACAGCTGGTTAGCATTAGTGGTGTCGCTGAAATAATGTCCGTGTCGCGCCCAAACCTGAATAGGGGTTCCGCCCAAACCTTCTGATCCTCTATGTCAACAAGACCCAGTGCGTTTAATTACGATAATGAAGATTAAAGCCATAAATACCAATATCTCATTGATAAATAATTTTCAAAATGATGCAATTGGGGGACTATTGCAGTGGTTTGACGTGAAGTTTACCATTGTGTTATATGATTTTTGCCCACAAGATGATGCTCTTAGAGAAGTTATAGTCAAGAAAATGCAACGGTTGGAGACTATTTTAACAAAGTATTGGAAGACCCGAGTTGATGTAACTTGCAAGATAATTCTGCATCAGTATTACCAAATGTCATATTATGCTGCAGGGGAGCATGACAATCATTCATGCATAAAAATACAGGAAGTTATTTTTTCACCTGTGTGTTTGCTGTTGCAAAACTAGTCTACAGGAATCAGACAAATAAAACGGAAGTGGAAGATCAGAAGCTGTCAGAGATAAAGCCTGTTTAATTTATTGATCAGAGGATGATCTGAAGTAGACCCAATTGAACTGAGTGACAGCTCCGGTCTGACAAGTGGAAAACAGTAATAAAAGTGTGTCTACTCTGTTGTTGCAGTCAGAATTGATACATCTCCCAGCTCACAAACCGTAGATGTGACAGTGATAACACTGGGGGCTACTGACATGCAGGATGTTGAATGAAAGGGTACAAATCCGAACTTTCACACAATTTTCCTCTCAGTTCCTGTTTACTGGGGAGAATGAGTCTAAGTGAGATTTAAAGAGCTCTAAGTGGTACATGTAAAATCAACAAAATAAATAAGTGAGACACAACTTTTTGCAGCCTAATGATGTACTAGTAGTTTTACATGTCATCATATTTTTCATTAATTCAAGTGATAAAGAGACAAAAAGGCTTTTAAAATACACATTATAATACTATTGATGTGCCTCTTGCTTAGTTGTCTATCGGCATTGCTGTATTTAACATCTTGGTCACACTCAGTGTGACCTTGGAGGAGGCAGACAGATTATGTGCAGTCTAGCACAGCTGTTGGCCGTTCAGCTCTGTCCTTGAGGTTGGTTGATTTGATTCTGTGGTGCTAAGGTGCACAGAAACCCTCAGCTGGAGCATGATGTTCTGTTCTTTTTGTGGATAAAAAACATCAGACCAAGATTAAAGGTATGTTAAGATAGTATACTCTTGAAATGTGGTCAGCATATGAAAGCATAAGGTTACTGTGTATTCACTGATGTTGAAGCATGAATACTATTATGTCCAACATTTGCCTTTTCAGAATCACACATGATCTCGTGCACCAAGACGGGTGTTGCACTGTTTCTTGGATTCAAATAAAAAATGTCTCTCAAGGTTTTGGTTTATTAGCAGATGATTTTTAGATTTTGTTTATTATCATTTTTGTTGGAAAGCACTTTGTTTTAATATTTTGAAGCAAATCATCTATGAGTAAAAGATTAACTTTGTGATCATCTCCAATTCCTTGTTTTGTTTTGGTTGTAGTAGCCTGCTCACATGTACTTTCACATCATGTCATGTTGGCCATCCCAAATGATTTAAGCTAACTCAAATTTAAGCAGCTAGTTGTTTCTTATACTTCTGTTTTACGTCACTGAATACTCTGTTGGCACCTAGGGAGAGTTCTGAGATTACTTTACATCCCTTCCTCTAGTTTTGAAATCAACAATTTTCCTGTCATTATTACAAATCATTATTATCTGACCATATCACTGACTAAATCTTTACATATATGACTACACATAGTATGGTGAGGACTCTCCCTTGTCATACATTCACCATCACGTCTATGCCTAACCATAACCCTAATTGAATTACAACCCTAAAACCATTTGAACTTTTAAACAGGGTGAGACAGGCCAAATGTCCTCACTTCATAGGTCAGGTTTAAAAACCTCAAATGGTTGTCACAAAGTTTGGCATACATGGGCACACCCACCCACACACACACCCACACACACACACGCACACACACCCACACACACACACACACCGACATATAGTCTTTGGCCTATGGGGGTTTGAGTTATAATAGATTCAGTTTATAACAGACTGACAGCTGGCAAGTTCATTCTCACTTATCTTCAACTCAATTACATTTGACATGTCAGTCAAACATTTATTATACACACACTTAGGCACACACAAACAAACTCACATGCACGCTTTTTTCCACACTGCGGCTCCAGTCTCTTATCCCGCGACTCAATTACTTGAGATATAGCACCATAAACAGCTGGAGGGCCTCAGCTCAATAATACAGAGTCAGCTTCTATAGGATGACGAGTGACAGTGATGACCTGGCTGCGAATGTCATATCATCCGGCCAAAGGCCATACTTATCACTCACCTCACGCTATCCGCCCAATGGCCTCCGAGGGACAATAGAGCAGCAGGGTATAATTGTACAGTGAACCATGGTCCCCACTGATAAAATGAAAAATAGCACTCAGCTTTTTTGCAGAAGCTAAGCTATTGATTCATATTGATTTTTCTGTCAATAGCCGGTACAGTGACTTCGCCTCTTAATGTTTAAGAGTTACTTTAATTGCGTTTTTGCTATGCCTTTGTGAAAGACACAGTTGCTTTCATCTGACATGAGCATGAGAGATGCCTTATTGAATTGCAAGTCAGTGAATGCCATGCACTAGGTGATAGATGTGGTGTCCATGGCTACAATGTAAATGTGTTGTCACCTTGGAGACAGAGCATTGCTTGGAGTTGAAGAGAACAGCTACAGAACATAATGGCAACTCTTAATTTTAACCCCATTGGACTACCTTTTTGTGTTTTTTTATAGATTCGTAATATACAGAGTATTAGCTGCTGCAAGTCTTGTGTTCATATTCTCATGTCCACCATAATGGCTTAATGGGATTGTACATTGTACCGTGATGGCCTAATCAGCTAAGTGAAATAGTCAAGCCCACCTGGTGATGTGAGCATTGCAGCAAAGTGTGTCCTATATGCTATGTCTCTAAGGAATAAATTGGGTAGAAATTGCTACGTGTCTCAGGCAGCAATTAAAAGACCTCCTGCGGTGAAGATGCAGACATCTAATAAAGACTACATTATCCATATTTCCCATGCAAATGAACCTTGTGTCACAACTATGATGATATCTATCATTTTAATTAACCTGCAGATATAGGTTTTTGTGGATGCACGTTGGTGTGTGTCAGGTTGACGGTGAACTGTGGGATCTGTTGCTATAAAGGGTAGGATTTGAAGGCTAAAAAAAAGAACCACACTAAACCAGAGTCCTTCCTTTATGTAATAAAAAGGAAACATGATATGAATGTGTTATAAGTAGTATTTAATGATTTCTTAATTGCGGTGGATATGAGATAAGGTCCTGGACTTTGTGAAATGAGCTGAGTCCAACTATCAATCCTTCACAGGACCTCATGCTTTCCATTCATATCCCTCATTACTGCGCTTAGTGTACTCACCAAAATACATGGGGCGTTTTAGGGTGAATGGTGTGATAATGGCAGCATTTTTAGTGTGTGAATGATGTTATCTAAACCATCATTAATCTCCTGGTCTTTGCCCAACCTACTCTGATGGTCGGGATAGATAATTAGCACTTAGTCATTATTCCAGAAATAAAGATGAAAGCATGACTTATAGTAATCCTCTTTGGCTCTCAAGACAGCTTGATAGCCTCCATAGTGGCAGCATCACATTCCAAATTAAGAAATTTGAGTGATGTGATGTGGTTTACAGCATTCATTTGATATAACTGAAAATAATAGGTAGACATCTGGAGAAGTATGCACTGTATGATCACCTTCTGAGGGTTTAGAGCTAGTTAGACAAAACACTTTCATTCTGATGTAGACAGGAAGTAATTAGCCTAGGTTTGCACAAATAAAGGAAGCACGGGGATCCCGCATCTCTAAATCTTTATCACCGTGTTATGGTTTAGCCACAAAGGAAATAGAAATGTAAAAATGATAAGTTGTGGATCGAGGGGGAATTACATTGTGTAAACATTTCTTTACAAGACACAAGATTTCTTGGAAGTTCTATACTTTGCCTGGAAACCTCAGCGTTTACAAGACAGCACCACAACTGGATGTTGTTCATCAGGTAACATTTCTGGACTGAATTATGGGTTGTAAACTAAAACATTACTGTATGAATGTATTATGGGTTTTTTTGTAACTTAATGAAAGAAAGCAACTGCATCCTTACAAAATACTGGCAAAAATAGGAGACCACTAACCAGTTACAGATATGTGTTTGAGTAATATGACATTTATTAATTTAATAATAGTCTTGTCATTTGGAATGCTTTCAGCATTTTCAGATATTCAGTAATGTAAATAAGACAAAGTTGTCTCCGTTTTTATACTAAGGGCAGGAGTAAAAGAAAGAAAAACAGTCATCATTTACATTTGCTTTGAAAAGGAACAGAAACACTGGTGTGCTTTAGTTTACATCATAAATAGCCTTATGATTGTTTCCCATGGGACCTTATCTCAGAAAAAATGCATAAACTGAGAGACTACACATCAGAAAATTGCAGAGGTGATGTCATTGCCACTGTCTCAATATCTCTGCAGCATCAATATGACCAGACTTGTAGTTATTTTCACCTCTTTTAATACTTTTTCACATCACTCACAAGCTGAAACACATGAAGGCAATGGCTGTTTAGGTGTTGGGGGCTGTTGGTGTAGTGTATCACATGGAACAACAGATGCAGTCCACTGAGCCATTTCACACAAAATGTTAAATTGGAAAAAAGATTTTAATCTCAATGAGGATTTACTCGGTTAAATAAAGCATAAATAAAGCATAAAACATCTTAAATAGACAAACATCATATGTGTTGTTGGTGGCACAAATATGAGATGACACACACACACACAGATTGATTTATGGATGTTCCACACACAGCCAGATATTGACTCGTGTATGTCACAAGTAACACAACCACAAACTCACTAGGAAGCATGTGACACCTGTCATTTATTGACACTGGCTAGATCAATTTTTACTTCAACAACTGTCTCGGTTGACAGTTTGTCCACCAATTTCTATGTACCTGAGTCGTTATTTCCATGAAACTCCTTATGTTCCCCAGCCCATCTCTTTTTCCGACTCAGACTCAGACTCAGACCCAGCGTTATTGTCATTCAATTAATGGTACATGATTGAACAAAATATAGTTACTCAGGTCTTGGTTTTGTAGCAAATTATTATTTTTGTAGAAAATAAAAGGATAAAATCTAAAATAAAATGTATAAAAAGTAAATGGGGGAGAATAAAAACAACCATAAAATGTGCAAAAAAATTATAAAAATAATAATAAAATAACTAATTAATTTGTACTAAAAAATTTCACAGCACACAGCTGTAGTACAGTTAAAGTGATGGCACGTGCAGCAGCAGCAGCAATAAAATAAAGTGGCATTTGTGATTTAGCAGCATCATGATTTATCTGTTAAGGTGCGTGGTGGACAGCCTATGGGGGCAGTGTATAGGGGGTGGTGTATGGGGGCAGTGTATGGGGGGGTGGAGCAGGTCAGCAGTTTGACTTCATCTGGGTAGAAGCTATTTTTCAGTCTGGATGTTTTTGCCTGGATGCAGCACAGCCTCCTTCCAGAGGGCAGGGGGTGAACAGTTCTTGTGTTTGGGGGGGGGGGTCATGGAGGATGCAGGTGGCTCTCTCCCTACATCTGGTGGTGTAAATGTCCCCTATGGGTGGTAAGCTGTGCCCGATGGTCCTCTGTGAGGACTTAACCACCCTCTACAGCACCTTCTTTTCTGCCACAGTGCAGCCACCGTGGCTCACTGTGCAAAATTGTAGCAACGCTGTGCAACACAAGCTCCCAGAGTCGGCTGCAGCAAATGACCAACTGTCAGCACAATACAGAGTCCAACACAAATGTCATGAGAGAACACATACTCACACAAATTTACATATTGAACCTTTAAGTATTACTTGACCTCAGCTGTCAGGCACTGTTACCTTATTATCTTTCTTACCACATCGTCATCATCATCATTATTAACCTGTAAAAATGTGATAGTTAAGCAGCCAGCTTGGGTCCTGAGCACCTGAATAACCACAGGATACCCCTCTGAAGGACATTCATTTTTAAAGGAGGTGCAACCATTGAAAAAAGTGTTAGCAGAAAACTCCATTTAAAAAGGTGTAATATCAAGGGCATGCTGTAATTACAATGTGTTCAGTTCAGCCAGTGGAGACTTTGGTCTCTGCAGAGGACTAGAATCCACTGTCCTTGAAAAATTCAGCCACATTGTGTGAGTAAAGTAAGGCTGTTTCCAAAGGTAGGTTAACTGTATGAATTTGTGTTCCTTTAGGGTCATGTAGGTAGCTGCAAATTCACTCAATTTTGAAAAGCTTGGTCACTTTGCGAAGGTCAGTCAGAGCAGTAATAACTGATGGTTTGAGTTGTTTTGGAGGATCACCTCTGACTGAGCTGATACAGAAGGACATGTAGACTGTGGTCGCCAAGAGAAACAGACAGGGTTGTGGTCCTGATTAAAGGTTACTGTTTTATCCTGTGGGGACGGAAAGGCCATCTTTCATTTCTCATTTAATACGTGTGTGTATGTGTGCAAAAAAAATGTGGGTTTGTATGAGTATGGGCATGTGAGTTGACTCAAAAATAATACAGTAGATTAGGAATTTAGGATCCCTAACCCCCAATTTGTAAACTTAGTTAATATTTTTCAATTTTAAAATAAACCTTTAGTGTGTTCTAATAAGACAGAGGATAAGTCATTAGATCACAACACACTTTAAGAGCTTAAATTAAAGATTAAATCAGATGATGATTACTTTTGTAAATGTTAATAATTATTGTTGTACATTCACACAACCTGTAAGTGTGAAAGGTCACTGCATGTCTGTATCATAATACGAGATTAAGCCTCAAAGCCTTATAGACTTATTTTTACACTGGTAATTTATCACAGTTAATTCTAATATTATCCTCTGCATCTTGCATTTTGCAGTGAAAATCAGGTTTGTTTTCCAATATTTAATTTACTGATCATGTAGATGTTCATAAAAGCTCAGAGTAAATTCAAAGGTTATTATGTCAGAACAGAGAAAACTGAGGAAAAAGGGACTTTTTCAACAGAACGTATCATTGACTGAACATCTAAACAAGTGCCTACAACCATTGTAATTTGTCAAACATGGGTTTTAGTGGTGATTCAGTGTTGCAGAATGATGGTGTTTCCATGTTCTCTACAGAGCCTCTGAATCCCCCCCAAAAAAAGAAAAAAACAAAAAAAAACAAAGCTGAGAAACTGCATTTTACATCTTACCTGAATTATTTAAATATATTGATAGTATTAGTGGTTCAAAGGTTTTTAGATTAGTAGATGCTTTTGGCCGGTGGTGACTGTTGAGGTCTTTGAGGGTTAATATTTGGATTTTACTACAGAATAGAATATTTCCTTTTCTGTTACATTCTTCTTCTCTCTAAAAGGACTATCACTCCGAATCTAAACAATCATCATGTGACATGCAAGTTGCACTTTGAATACAGTTCCCCAATTGACACACAGAAACATGTTATCGCTCGAAAATAATAATCAGCTAAAATCAAACATGCAAAAACAAATTCATCTTACATTTTCTTTTGGTAGTGCACCATATCATTGACAGAAAAATAAGCTTCTTGTGATGCAAGTGGTAGGGCAAAGTGCTGATACATCAGTGTTTATCAGCAGGTCATGCTCTAAACACGTCCTGCAGCGCTGTGTTGTCATTAAGAGAAATAGCACGGCTGGGGGCAAATAAGGCTTCTAACAGCAAACACTGCTTATTAGATATCGCAGGCTTTCCAATTATCAGTTCACTTGCGAACTTCTCGTAAACACATCAGACAGAATTCCCAGAGCTGCCATTCATTCCTCCAGGAACACAGGAATCACATTAAGGTGCAAATCAATAGTAAGACGATGTGGTAGTAAGTAATCTAATGTAGCATACAGTATTTTTCCATATGTAGGGTAAGAGAAGTAATGACTGTGAGAGTGGGGACCAGAGAGGAGGCGAGATTATAAGTAGGGCCAACACACAAGTCCATGTTGTGATAAACGTACTGTATTTCCCCTTTTTCAGTCATATGACCCTGTAGTAAGCCAGCGTAATAGCCATTGCTCAGGGAGCCTTGCGATTTAAAGACAAGAGTTTAGACCTGTGAATGTGGATAATATATCACTGCCTCTCGTCCTCGTCAGCCCCCTTTATCGCCGCACTTGGCTTTTAGTTGTTGTCTATTTCGAACAATTTATCCCTCTTGTCTCTGCTTTCTCTCTGTTGCCCTCTCCCACACACAAACAGAGGCAGGCACTCATTACCAGTCACCTCCCCTTCTCACCCCTGAGGCCCACACAATAAGAGCTTAATGAAAAGGTACTGTACACTAGTGGCTGTGCGTTGTTGCAATATCCTTAAATGTCAGCGTTAATTGAAGGAATCGGCAGAGAACAGGCTCTGTGCTGAATGTATGCATTGTGATGACAGTCCGTGATGCCCGGATGAATGAGTTACAGTTTATTCATCCTCTTTGCTCCTGTATAGGAGACTGTGTAAGTGTGTGTTCACCATCCTGCAGCATATAGTGTCAGTTCGTGCCATTGATTTATGTCTTCCGGGCTGCGGTTCTTCAGACCCCGGCTTGATTATAGGGTCTCACTGCATCTACAACCATGACCCCGCTGTGACCCCATAAATTAACGCCACCGCAAGATGAAATGGGCTCACAAAAATCAGACGATGCCGATCGTCTTGAGCTGATTGATTTAACTACTGCCATATTTCCAGTCTATCATTTATTCTCCTCTTCTTCTACCCTTCCAGCAAGTCGAGCATCTCTGTGGTGCAATGCATCACAGCTCCAGCGAGCCTATAGAGGGACCATGGCGAGGAGGATTGATGTTCTTCGATGCATCATTGCTCAGAGGTTGTGTTTAATGTTTTACAGCAGTAGTTTACATGCTTGATGGAGAAGAGTTTAAAAAGTGGATTATGTTGCTCCTGTCTTAATCTCATCTGATGAAACCATGATACACGGGGCACTCTCTCATACTCTACTTGTACACAGAGACACAGTAGACAGATGCAGTGCAGAATTTATCACTTTAGACCTTTTCTTGAACTTTACTCTGTCTGTGCCAGATATTTACAGAGCCACACAGAGAGGGGCATGACTGATGGAGAGAGAGAGAGGGATAAATGCCCAAGATAGAAAAGAGGATGTTGTTTAGCAGTGAAGGAGGTCATGACTAGTGTGTGTGTGTTGTGACTTTGATTGTAGAGGAGGCACACCTTCTTCATATCAATGCCGCGTTCAAGGCGTAGTTAGCCGAGCTGCGAATGAGCGAATAACACAGTTTACAATGACACAGTCTTTACATTCATCATGCCCCAGGTTAATTGAATTTACAGTGGCACATCTGTGCTGTGATCAGAAGTAGAGCAAGCACCACAGGGAGAGAGGGAGAGATTCACACGTGACTAGTAGACTGCAGAGTGTGTCTGCAAAGTCATCTGAGGTCGGTCAGTCTGTGTGATGAGATAGATGATGCAGAGTAAGAGCTTAAGTAGAGAACTGCACAGTGTCACACAGGCTCATGCACAGAACATACCACCTTACATGTCTGATAAGAGAGGCCTCACCTGTAGTTGAAAAGGTAAAAAGTGGTAAAAGAGGACTTAAGTTAATTGTTGAATAAAGCACAAGTAATAAAAGAGCAGCAAAAATGGAATGATTGTGAATGTGAACTAAGTCCTTGTATTTGATACGTTCTGTCAGGTCAAACCCGTTTCTCTTGGTGATCAGATTTGCAGTCATGCAGTAAGACTGTGATGACATGAGTAAGACAGAGAATGGAGGGAAGAAATTGGTATGGACCGCTGTGATTAGCCCTGCGAGCAGTGTTTAAACACAGTGACAGAGAGTGCTTGGTTATGTTCTAAGGCTCAGAATACTAACACTCCAGGAAGAAGAGAGGCGGAGAAGGAAGAAGTGATGAGGCTGGGGGATTGGAGCAGAGCTGTACTGGCCTCCCTCCAGCCCCATCCCAGGCACAATCTGTGTAGTAGCTGCATGTTTATTCCAGTGAACACACCACTCACACAGGATGAGAGGTGACTGGATCTCAGCACTGGAAGCAGCTCAGATTCCATGTTAGCCAGGATTTGACTTCAGTCCCAGTTCTTCAAAGGCTGCACTATGCATTTTTTTTCCACTTTCCTATTGGATCCAGGGGAAGACATATCCCTTTCATCAGGAGGTGCTTTTCTCCGACAGCACAGATTAGCAAGAGCCGAATGCATTAAGAAATGCCAGGCTCATTTTTCTTGCACACACAAAGTCTTTCCCATACTTTGCATTAATAATGGTAAATTCAGGGTTTTCTATATATTTGCATGTTATATAGACCATATGAAAATTTTATGTAAGCTCAGATTACATGAGAAATGTGAGAAATAATGCAAAGGCTCTGTGCAGGTGCAGATATGCGTTAGCTGATCATTATTTATAAGTCAGTAAAATTGGATAAAAACAGAGCTCAGAGGTGATGGGAACAGAGACTGATAAATAATAGTATGGGTCCATTTCAGGTTGTTGTGACAAAAACCCCTCAGGCTTGTCCTCAGCTCTCTCTGCTGGAGTGTGGAGCTGTGGTCTCAGCCCTGGAGTTCCTGTAAATCCTGCCTTCTGCTGTTTACACTAGAGCTATAGCTGATGTTACAGGGGTCTGCTCCCTCCATCTGGAGCAAACAGGCCCAGATTTAAGATTTAATATCATACATCATTACATTTTCCAGATATCTGTGTAGATTTTTAAAACCAGCACATTCATTCATCTTCTGAACCCGCTCTATCCTCACTAGGGTCGCGGGTGGTGCTGGAGCCTGTCCCACCTACCTATGGGTGAAGGCGGGGTACACTCTGGATGAGTCGCCAGTTCATCGCAGGGCTGACATATAAAGACAAACAACCAATCATTCTCACATTCACACCAATGGGCAAATTTTTTTTTAGGTTGACCAATTAACCTATCAGGGCATGTCTTTGGATGGTGGGACCCGGAGAGAACCCACACAAACATGGGGAGAACATGCAAACTGGGAACAGGGAAAGATCCCTGGTTGGAATCGAACCCAGTGAGGCGACAGTGCTATCCACTGCACCACCGTGTCACCCAAAACCAACACAATAAAACCAAAAAAATAATAAAACATGTGGAATTAGTGCCTGCAAAACACAATACAAATTAAAGCATCCCACCAACCCCTGTGGCGTATTATCAGTGTTGTACTGGCTCTTTCTTAAATGTATTACAGATTACTGGTTACTGATGGGATGTTCCAGTCATAGAATCCAGAAGAAAACATAGCACAGTCACATTTTACAACAGGACAAAGAACAATAACATTCCAGAAATGAACATATCACAATGACATTCTAGAACATAATAAACTAATATTACAACTATTACTAAAATTATTCTCCTCTGAAAGCATTTTCTAAGTGACTGTGGTTAGGGTGGCACAGTGGTGCAGTGGATAGCACTGTCACCTTAGAGGTTCGATTTCAGCACCAGAGACCTTTCTGTGTGGAGTTTACATGTTCTCCTCAGCTTCCTGCCACCATCCAAAGACATGCACTAATAGATTAATTGGTCCATAGGTGTGAATGTGAGAGTGATTGGTTGTTTGTCTCTATATGCCAGCCCTGTAATGAACTGGGCCCACATCCTGCCTTTGCTACCATAGGTAGCTGGCTGCGACCCTGTTGAGGATAAAGCAGTTCAGAAGATGACTGACTGACTGACTGTAACTGATTACTGTTACATGTG
The DNA here is from genome assembly GCA_037367365.1 of Apogon talboti. Classification (NCBI taxonomy): domain Eukaryota; kingdom Metazoa; phylum Chordata; class Actinopteri; order Kurtiformes; family Apogonidae; genus Apogon; species Apogon talboti. The sequence goes on along the minus strand of JAPQRQ010000015.1, from coordinate 14,439,436 downwards.
CTGAGTTGCTCTGACAATACTTGTGTACTAGTGTAAGAAAAAATTAATCTATCATTTATAATCTGTAGACTACTACTTCCTTGTGTAAGGGATGTTGTGTTTAATACTGTAAAAATAACCTAATCCTTAAAACTCCCATGTATTTTATCTATATCTTGAAAAAGCTCTTTATGTTACTACTAAACACTGAAACAGTCCAGATAATGCAGGCGTTTTTTTGGACAAACACATGTATTTATGAACTCTACCATGTATTTGTATTCTGTTTGTTTACCGGGGCAAAAGCTGCCTTCTCTGACAGGCCATTTCCTTTGAAGCTGGAGGCAGGGTGAACACACAACTCTGAATGGAGCAGTGGGAATATATAGGTCAGGAATCCAGGATCACGGATATGGGAATGGACAGTGTCCTTGGGAAAGTGAGCTGTTCTGATAAGAAGCTCAGGGATTCCTGGAATGGAAATAGGGTGAGCCAATCGATAAAGAGTGTAAAACCCTGAGGCGGAGCAGGGGGTGGTGCAAGGGGGTGTGGGAGGTTGGACGGCACGATGGTATCACCGTCATTGTTCTAACATGTCTTGATTCCTGTGGCCATTTGTACATTCTATTGTGCGCTGCCAGATTCTTGTTATGACCTGCTACTATAACACCACCAATCATCCCTAACACATGTAAGACTGCAAGAAAGAACAATTCCTAGATATTTTGAGTGTTTAAGCTTATTTGCTGAATAATTATGTCATAACTTTTGTGCTGAACTGTTACCTTCTAGGCAGGCATTGGTTAGATTCATTTCTGTATCTAAATCAACTGGTACTTTCTTATTTGTGGAAGCCATCTCAGTGCAATCACACTAAGTCAGACTTCTTCTGCCAATCCATAAATCAGAGCTGAGGGTGTTGTCTTCTCTTACCAATCAGAGACACTGTACCTGCCTCTTTCTTCTCTCTGACGTCAGGCAGAGAAAAGGTAGAGTTAGAGCTACTCAATTGGAAAAAAAAGAATGACAGGATGATGGTGAGCAAGAGCTTAAGGAAAAGTCATATCACAGAATGTGAGGAAAAAGAAGGAAAGAAGGGGATTATGGTGGTGAGGAAAGAAGCAAGATACTATCAATTCATTGAAAGGAGAAAAGGGATAAAACCAGAACACCAAGCTTGGTTTTCATCTTTTTATCTCGCAGCAAAGTACTTGCACAAGAATGAATATACAAGACGACAGCAGGTATCCTTTAGCTGGCTGTAAAGTGAGAACCCAAGAGAGACAGAGATACTGTGACATATTCGCATAAAAAAGGCCTATTTCCATGCTGACACAATGCGTAGGAGGTGTGAAGGTTGTAGACTTGACACCAGTTGGCAAATAGCCATGTGGACAGTTGGATGATGTCACCTGTCTCTTTTTGCTCCTCCTCCTCCTCTGATTGTCAGGAGGTCCAGTCAAGGAGCCCTCTCTGCCCTGATCCCAGTTTCTGTTTTCTAAAAAAAAACTGATGTTGAGACACACTTGACATCTGAGCAGCAAAAAACAGACTGAAAAAGAATTCTGAGTGAATGGGAATGATTTTTTTTTTAAACAAAGACAGCCTATTTACTGTATGACTCATGAAAATAATAATGCTGATGAAAGCTTTTTATAGCTGGAATTTGATCAGAATCATGTTTTAAAGAGCATCAAAGGAAGCACAAAAAGTAATGGACCCCAGACTTGTTATTTTGGATTTGTTTATAAAGCATTTTTAAATAGACCTGTAAAAAATAGATTGCAGTGCTGGATCTGAATGACACAAGAGTACTTTCAAGTTTCAAGTCAAACAGGACAATCATGTAAAAATAGCTATATGAAAGGCTTGTTGATATTGAATGACACACTTGTGGCAATGCTGTGAACAGTGACAATTGTCTTTGCTATCAGTACATTAAGGGAACACAGTCGGTTTTGCACATGTATGTACAGATGTTTTAGAGATGACACAGACACCACACATTCTCCAGCATGGATAGTGGATGAGTCATGTCTGCCAGCCCTTCGGGCCTTACTGTTACAGAGATGACTCTAGATTTAAGGGCCAGCAATCTGCATTCATCTCACAGGCATAGTCCTCTCTCTCTCTTTCTCTGGGTCTGTGTCTTTTACTCTCTCTCACTCTTGACCTCACACTACTTCCATCTCCTACACACACACACACACACACACACACACATACAGGTAGGAAAGTGCTGGAGGTGGTGAGAAACTGACAACTCTCTGCTGTGCCAGCCACACACTCCGTATGTTGTTGATTGGCCACCTCTCAGGTGGTGACATCAATCTGGCATCCAGCATGAACCAATCAAACTGCAGATCTGAGAACAATATTACAAGAATCTAGCAAAGTCCCTTTGTCCATATGTTTACCAGTGGAGCAGATGGAAGCAGGGTCACATACACACATATTATAGCTAAGGTCAAATACAGAGCATGAAATCGAGCAACTACATTTAACGGCAGACTAGACAAACCTAGTTGAAATAGGACATCTTCCCCCGCGAGGCATGGTCACAGCATCCTGCAGTGACATAATATGTGAGAGCAATGAGTGATGAATGATGAGTATTCGAACACCCCTAGCAACAACACCACAGATGTTAGCCATAACACCATCCGAGGTTTCATTTTATTTTCAATTAATTTCCGATTAATACTCTCACCAAACTGCAAGCAACACCACTGAGGTTTAACAAACATCAAGCAGATTACATCTCCTTTTGTGATAGCCTATTGACATTAGGTGATAAATCAGAAAATACTCCTTGGGAGACTTGTTCACTCTACTCTGTGCAACAAAAAACAGTAGCAACGTTGCCCTTGAAAAGCGGTTTGATTTAAAAGCTTTTTGGCAGCAATTGTGTTAGGTGTTAAGTTCACACAACACTGTTGAAGCCTAAAAACCTGAGGGCACACCAAACAAAAAGTGTGATTTCATCAACACCAACAACTGGCTATAAACACCTCTTTGTTGCGTTTAGGGCAGTTTCAGAAAGTAGACCTCTGTGATAATGAACAGATATAACTCTAGCACTCTTGAGCTGTCCATGGTGCTGTAATTCAGTGGCTTTCCAAACAAGCATTTCAAGCAGTATGTAACAGTTTTATTTAATTGCAGCCTGTGTCATTTAATTTGTTGTGAAGTCATTTGTCCTCAGTATTAAATTAGAGAATAAGTTACCTCCTGCCCTGTTTTAATCATACATTAATCAGGTAATCATCTCTTGTCTTATCTCTAATATTATGCCCATTAACATTAAGGAACACTGAAGCCTTTCTTTGGTAGCTCTCCAAGCCAACAATGATTTGTAACTTTTAAGGATGAGGATAAATTCTGTAATTTATGTTCAGCCCATTAAAAATAACTACCACCATTCCATTCCCTTTCACACACGTATAGGACCCATAAGTCTTTTCTAAAATTTGCTTTAAAGTGTACTGACCAAATATAACACAGCTGATAAAATAGGACCTACTCATATTGTTTAGTCTAAACTCATAAATCTTATCAGTTGTTTTACACTTTTTTAAGAGCTTAAGCCTGTGCAGTTTTAATTTCCTACATCCACATCATCACCTCCTCTGAAAGAGGAAAAGGACACTGTCAAATCAGAATGTGTGTGCAGCCTACATTGCAAACATTTAGCGGTAGGATCTGTGAATATTAACTGACAGCCTATGTGGAAACAGTGAGTGTGATGTCTTAACTGCAATGTTGTTCTTCTGAATGGACTTACGTATACCCTGCACCAAAAGCAAGATGTCGCCAGAAGTGTGTGTTTGTGTTCTGCCAAAACAAAATCTGGCGACTACTACTCACAAAGAGCAGATAACAGCTTTAACCCCCCTTTGTGTGTGTTTTACTCTCTCTCTCTCTCCCCAGACTTGTTTACGTGCGCGCGCGTGTGTGTACGCATGTGTGTGTGTGTCCGTGCGTGCACAGGCTATAGGTAATAAGCTGCTCCGCCACTGCGCAACGATGGAGCTATCGCAACGATGGAGATGACGCAAACAGACCCAGCTCTCCGAAAAAGTGTTTCAAGACGAACATGGCGGCAACTTAACCGCGGTCCAAGATGACAATGGCCAACGGGAGAAAGGATTCTAAGCTTTCCGCTCAGGTACGGGACAGAGAAACCAGCCTGCATGCTTCAAAGGGGCTCGTTGCTTTCCTTTAAGTGAATCTGCAAACCAAACGGAGGCAGACGCGCAGCATCAGCACCGAGAGGCTCGCAACAGCTGGTCTGCCTGCGCTCCCATCCAGAGAACAAACCCGGGGAGGGATAAGGAGAGGGGAGCATGCGGTCAAAGAGGACGCCGTTTCCCCCCGGAGAGCCATGGAGAACCGGGATGCGGCAGCGCGAAGCTTAATCTGTGCGGGCGCGCTAATTGGATCGGAATAGCACCGATTGCTGCGGGCGCGATAGAAGGAGCGCCCTGGACCGGCGGAGGCACGGCACCCCACCGTTACAGGCGGAGAACCAACCGGAGTCCATCCCCCCCAAAGTCAATGAGTATTGTGGCAGAGCAGCCCCCGCGGTGGAGTCGGCCAGGGCAGCACTTTCCTAAAATATGACCAGGGGTGCTTGGATGCGTCGGCAGCATGATGAAGGCTTAAAATACTGGTTTGCACCCCGAGAGAACGAGAAGCCATTTACTGAGTCGGAGCGGGCCCAGAGATGGCGACTGTCGCTGGCCTCTCTGTTGTTCATCACCGTCCTGCTCTCTGATCACTTGTGGTTCTGCGCCGAGGCGAAATTGACGCGAACCCGAGACAAGCGGTCGGACGAGGGGTTTGCAATCACGGACATGGGCGAGTACACAAACTCCCAACACCACCACCAACACCACCATATCCCAACAACACCTGACCCCCACCTTCTCGCCAGAAAGCAAGATGTTATTTTTATAGGGAATTCTACCAAACCTCTGTGGCGAATGGACACCTGCCTCCCCGACAGCCTGTCCAAAGACTGCTTTACTTTCACGGACGCGCAGACCGTGTGCCGGGGCCTCTCCGATGGAGGGGAAAACGGGACACAGTTGGCGTACGTGAATCTGAGCGATTTGTACCTTTCTTTTTGTAATTCGTACTCACTTTTGGATTTGTTTAACGGGTTTACGAGTGTGAACGAGTCTTTGAATTGCACCCTGGATATGACCACGGGGGAGGATCTGCAAGGATGCACGGAGTGTGTCAGGGCTTATCAGAGTCTTGACCGGAGGGCGGCGGAGAACTACAGGGAGTTTGAGCTGCTGGTTCGAAAATACGAGACGGATGCATACTCAGTTAGGACATGCATGGAGGAATGCAAGGTAGGATAAGGAGGTCGGATCGCGCACGCGTACACACGCACAAGCGCACACATGCAAGTGCATCAAAGGGGGTGGGTTCACAGTTGTCATGGCAACCGCTGGGCATATCTGTCAGTATGATAGTATTTATTTTTCAGAGTCCAGTCCACCGGTGCATGTACTGCATCATTTGGCCTATCTAGATTTTTACATGCACACAGCTGCACTGAGTAAAAATGGCACGGGGTATGAGAGGGCAAGGCAACAGACTCCTGCAACTGTTTTCCTCTCTTTCCTTCTCTTTTCTCTTCTTCTTTTCTTTTCTCTAAGCCCAGTCTTCTTATTTTTATTGTGGTCCACTTTATGAACTGATACTTTAGAACTGATGTTTGGCATTTGGAGTAAGGGCCAGGCACTCATCGTCACACTATGAGATGATTGGAGAGAGCTGCTGAGTGGTGCTTATTTCAATGTCCTTTACAGCACATAAGTGATTTCTGCAACTAATCTATGGTTTGTATTGTCCTCAGTTTGCTTGTTGCTCCAATGACATGGTAGGCATATAACGTAGGACTCAGACTTATATGGCGTGCAATGTCAACAGACACAATCCTGGCATTCTTCATGTATATACCACTCAACACACACAAATACACAGCTGTGCTGTATGAGACACTTCATGGGCTTAACTTTAATTTTTGCGACTTGACCCTAACTTTTACCATTGTCACAATGTGCCTAACTTAATCCTGCTTAACCTTAACCTTTCTAACTGTAGCCCAAATCAAACTTAGAACAACACACTAAAGCGTAAAAGGATTTACGTGTGTATAAATGTAGCTGAAGCCCCATATTTGACTGCACAAACAGATTTACTACCCTGTTACATACATAACACTTTAGGGATGTGTGTTTTGTAATGCATATTTGTCTGATTCTTTTGTTGTGTGCTGGGCTGTTGTAAAGACTCTTCTTGGCGGTGCAGCCTCCCATGCCTGCTGTCCATGGTGCTGAAACAAAGCCCTGCAAAAGCCCTTTAGGAGGACAAACTGTTTTTAAGCTGCCGTGATTAAACCATATTGATTCTTATGAGTATAGCGACACAGGTTGGTTATGACATTAACATATCGCTATGTAAAATATGAATGACCAATATTTATTAGTTTATTCATACAGTATGTATGGATGGGAGGGTCTGCTGCACTCACACCTCATCTCTCTGTTCTGCCGAAACTTGATTGAATTAATCAGGGGTGTTTATGAGCTCTTGCTGTGTTCATGAGCGCTCTCAAACATACCTTGGGACATGGGAAATAGGCAGTGTGAGGTTACTCCAGGAATAGCATTGTGAATCGGTGGTGAATAAACTGTATACACTGTAGTTTACGACTCTCAGGACAGAACAAAAGTGTTGTAGAAATTAAACATCTGTTTGTGGCATAAGTACAAGATAGCGGTTATCATTGCTGTATTGTATTGCAGTATTTTAATGGCTGTTAGCATTAATCCATCTTCGCTATAATGCTGGTCAGAGAATGCAGGAAATATTCCAACAAAACTGTCCTCATTATCATGTTGCAACTCAGACTCATTTCTGCAAGATGGATGTTGTACAAGGGCAGATGGACAGAGTGCTGGGCTGTAACTGCTGATAATGCAAGTGTGTGAGGCAGGATAGCTAGTGGGAGGATACTCTGATGATAAACCTTCACGATTGAATCATGTGCTCCTTATATGTTTGTTTATTGTGAGTCATACCTTATTGCTCCGGTTGTTTGTGTGTGTCTGAACATATGTACAGTATGTGCATCAATCTTCCCACAACCCATTCCACTTTATGCCATCTAATCAGTGGTGTGCATTTAGCCTCGTGCTCTTTGCTAATGTAATAAGACTCAGGTAGGGCTAGAGCAGCCCTTTAGCCCAATCTGAATTGCTAATCTGCTTCAGTGTTCAAGTGACCTTTGTGAAGGCACAGCACCCCAGGCCTGCATCACAAACCACTGCTCCTTGAAGAACTCATGTGCAAGACAATGAAAAGACCTGAGACATTTCGAAAGCATAATCATTGCTCCTCTCTACTGTACTTACTCATTCTTTTTACTCTAATCTCAGGCCTCTCTTCTTCTAATTAATTCAGCAGCCACAGCAACTGCTCAAAACCGAGCATGTATATCTGTATGCTGTGTAGTGTTAATGTTTTGACAGTTGTGTGTATGTATAAGGGATGGGAGAACAAAAAGCCAACGAGAATAGAAGAAGAAGAAAATACGCAGAATAGCAAACCACTGGGAAAATGTAATAACTATCACGTACTGTTGTAAACTTTAACTATATAAACACATGCAGGCAGTCCAGTACGTTTAGAAAGGACATGCAGTGACAGGTCTACTCTTCCCTGTTCCTCCATACATGTAAAAGAAGAGAAAGCAGATGAAATACATTTACCCAGACATTTTACAAATTTTGCACTCTTTTTTCTGGTGTGTATGAGAGGTTCACTATTAAGCTCTGTCCTTGTCTGAGGTCAGTTGTTCTTGCTCTGACTTGAGGCTCTGTGCTTCTGCTGCTTTACCAAGCCCGACTCTTTCCAGAATTAGCACATCCAGACCATAGACACTACTTTAACTACTTCCATATTGTGCATGTACATGTAAATATGATCATTGACTACCTCCTTTTGACATGTCAGAGACTGAAAAAGAAGTGTCCACTTAGAAAAGTAAACATGGTGCAATTTGTTTTAGCTTCTTTAGTTTCTTTCAGGATTCTGCCGTTGTATGTGCTCGCTCACTGTTCCATTGCGACAACACTGTAAGGTCATTAGTAAAATCTTTTCTTACACAAGTAACAAGTTATGTTTCAAGGAGGCCAATTTCAAGACCAAAAAAGTCCCCAGCAACATTATATTTGGAAAATAACAACATAAGATTAAGTACAAACACTCTTATGACCTATGGTATTGGAGAAGTGCTGCAACAAAAATGCTTATTATCAGTTAAAGAACTTATTTATTTACTTTTTTCCTTGCTCAAAAAGAGGTGGAAGTTGTACCATTCTGACATCCTTCCATGAAACACCTTAAACAACTCAAGCTTTTTACATTCAACATATTGTAGAAGATCTAATAATATACAGTAATGAGCAAAAGTCCCAGGACAACATTAGTTTTTTTGGTTTAGTAACGTTCTAATGACCACACATATGCATTTCTCAGCCTATGTATCGAGATAAAATCTGCATGTATGTGAAGTATGTACAGCAGTAAAAACAAATGTTTCAGGGACAAAAACAACTTCTATAAAACAGAGGTAGAATTTAGTGTGCCTTTCGTTTACATTTTACATGTCTTTAACCCTTTTGTTCAAATAAATATGTGATTTATTCCATTAATTTTCTGATGTTTCATACTAGGTCTCATTCAACACGACAGATGTTTGTGCTACTTCTTGCCTTCTTACTTTTAGAAGCCATTTAATTCAGGTTTGTTTTTGTCTTTTAATGCTGTGCACATATTTCCGGTATTTTCTTTTATCCCTTTATGAATAAAAGAGAATGACAAATAAATATGCATACTCACTTCACCCCGCAAATGCAATACAACTAAAGATGACCTAAGACTTACGGTACTGTATAACTGCAGATAAGGATAAACAGTAAGATCAAATTAGAGAATATACAACAGGATTTCTGTGTTTTGCAGATTTCCTGATTACTATGGTATCTCCAACATACAGTTTGGACAGACAGCAACATTTATTGGAGGACTTTAAGAAAAATGACCAGTCACCCCACAGGAGGGTTTAAAGGCCTCCTGTTTAGTCCAGTAAAGTGTAATTTCTGTTTGGTAACAAATTACAACTGCCCTCACAGCAGTTCAAAAGCTTTTTGTCTTTATTTTTTCACAGTCATTGACTGCACTGGCAAAGATCAATACAACTAAGGGGTCAAAGTTCAACAAATTGGACATTTTGGTTTGCAGTGTACTGAACCGGATTGTAGACATAAAGATAAAACACACAAAAGAGAATCTGTTGAAATCTGTCCTCTATGTACCAACTCCTCTTTCTTTTTAGTCTTTATGACTTTTCCACCTTTTCTCTGATATATCTACAGTATTATGTGTGCGCATATACACACGCACGCACACACGCACACCCACCCACACACACACACACCCACACACCCACGCACACACACACACACACACACCCACACACCCACGCACACACACACACACCCACGCACACACACACCCACGCACACACACACACACCCACGCACACGCACGCACGCACGCACGCAGGCACGCACGCACGCACGCACGCACGCACACACACACACACACACACACACACACACACACACACACACACACACACA
>JAPQRQ010000015.1:14418484-14429356 GCA_037367365.1 Apogon talboti | reverse complement strand
CCTGCCTGGTGCTGCTTTAGTCTTTAGTCAGCCACACACACACACGCACACGCACACGCACGCACGCACGCACGCACACACACACACACACACACACGCACACACACACACACACACACACACACACACACACACACACACACAAAGCCCCATGTGCAGTGTTTCCTGCAGGTCCAGACCTGACTGTCCCTTCCGGTGTAATTTAATTTGCACTCCCATAATTCTCTGCTTCTCTGGTGGCTGTGTCTCCGGGGCTCTGTCTCCAACATGTTGATCTTCTTTCTCCCTCTATCTGTCACTGTCTGTTGCTGACTTTCACATCCTCTCTCTCTTTGTCTTTCTCCCATCTGTGTCAGACCTCTGAGGAGCCGCCATCACACACATGTGTCCAGTATCTGTGTCTGTATCACCTACACCCGCTCTTCCTCCTCCTCAGAGGCTCACTTCCCTTCAGGAGTCTTGATGTTTCTTTCCCGCTCTCTTTCTGGAAATGCGTGGGTGTTGAACGCTCTTTTCCAGCTGGAGTGATAGATACTGATCTAGGTTAAAGTCCTTTCTTTCCCTTCAATTACAGGCTTGGCCACAAAGATCCCGTGTTCTCCTTCACCCAGACTCTCTAGCACTGGGCTTATTCAATCACCCTTTTCTCCTCGATCACTTTATTTATACCATCCAGTTGAACCCACATTTAATTAAGCTGTACTAACTATGCAATGCAGTTAAGCTGAGGCTTGTTTCTCTTAAAGTAGGAGTGTCCCTGTGTCTTACTGCAAATCAAAGTCAAATGAACAATAATAACACTGCAAAACAGGAAAGTCTGACTTAGATAAACTGACTTGAATTTGGAATATTTATCTGAAAGATCATTTTACTATTTGAGACTTAATCTTGTTGAGATTATTTAACTTGTTCCAAGAATTTTCATCTTGAGCTACCCCACTTAGATATTACAACTATTTCTAAGCAATATTTATAACAAAACAAGCTCCATTGTTGGGGGATGAGTATGGTGGACACAGTAACTGTTTGCCCTCAAGAAATTTTTACTTATTTTACTTGAAACAAGTATATTCTGCTTAAAATATGAATTATAGCATTCTATAAAATAATAAAACTCCCAATGAAGGTTGCCAAGTTTTACATCATAGCAAAACAAACAGAACACAATAATATAAAGTGCTTGTTACAGATTGTGTACACAAAGTCTTGTTTTGTGCTGTTTGATAACGGTATAAACATACTAATTTTTAAGTATAACCTTATACTTTCATATACTTACACTTAACCTGAAAACATTTGTTACTCTTTACTTAACACAAAGAGGTGACGCTGATACAGGTGAATCCCCAAACCCCTTAGAGATACTATGTAGCATTTCTTAGGCTATGCAACATGTATTTATCCCATTTATCTCATTGTGGTAACAATGGGAGAGCTGGTCATCCCAAATGGTTCAGGTCTGGACTCTGTGGCTGCCAACCAATGCATGTATGAAAATGACGTCTCATCCTCCCTGAACCATTATTTCACAAACTGATGCTGATGAAACTTGCTGTTGTCATCTTAGAATATATCTGTGTCACCAGGGAAGAAAAAAATCCACTGATGTTCAGACCTGGTCATTCAGTACATTCAGGTTCAACTGACCTCATTAACCAACTGAATCAGATCATGACACTGCCCCCACAGACTTGTACTCTAGGCACTAGGCATGATGGGTAACCACCCCATTTTCCTCTCTTCTCACCCTGATGCGTCCATCACTCTGGAACAGGGTCAGTCTGGACTCATCAGACCACATGACCTTTGTCCATTGAAACACAGTCTAATCTTTGCGCTTCTATCAAACTGATGGTTGTTTAAGAAATGAAAAGCTACTCACTGCATCAGTTAGAGCTAAAGAACTTGTTGCAGCTGAAACATATCAATCTCCGTAGTAATTATCCAATAGAAGGATCTAAATATATATTTAGTTAAACCCTGGTAGTGACTTTTCTTTGGCTGGGCAGATTATGTCCATCTGCACATAGCGCTGACTGTAAGGTTGAGGAAACTATGCAGTAACACTAAAACATTCAGACACGCCATGTTTTCTGTCAACAAATTTCATTTTAGAAACGCAATGATGGCAGTACAAATGCATGTTGTCGGAACTGTCAGGTGTTATATTTGATATACATTACGTGAACAAAGGTTTGACATAGCACATGATGTACAGATTGTTCCATTATCAGCAGAGACAGTATAGTCGACTGCAAATCTCACACTTTTCTCTCACTCCCTCAAATTCAATTAGGGCTCTGTTGCTTCTCTGCCCAGCTCAAATAGATCCAGGGAAACTCCCCTTCATATGAGCTGCCAGTGTTTGTTTCTCCCCAGGCAGGAGATAAGGGAATGCGTCTGTTCGAGAAGAACACAGCAGCACTCCCATGGAAACGCCTCCTCGCGTCCTCTGTTCCCCGTGTATGCAGTACAATGGGGCCATACAACTCCCTCCTTTGCTGCCTTGGGCTACAGCTCCAATCAACACATCCACACCCATTTCTCTCTTTCTTTCTTTGTGTTTTTCCCTCCCTCCTTTTTTTTTTTTTTTTAACAGGCCACTATTCTGAAATAGAGCTTTTCCTCATTTAGTTAATATATGGAGGAGTGCTGCCCTGTTTCTGTGGTGCGTGGGTTAGGTCTGCTGAAAAAGTCAAGACAACAGTATGTGCTTGTCCATGAATGTGTTTGCGGTTATGCTGGTATGTTGTTTGCCTGTGCGTGTATGGGATCAATCACTCATCCATATCAATCACATGTGTGGCATACAGTAACCTAAACTGTGAAATTTACAAATGTACAGTTGCTATCCTTCTCCGCTCTTTGTCTCATTGGTCTGCTTAGCTGAATGATTTGATGAGTGGGTGATGTGTTATGTTTGATTTTCTGTGACAGAATGAAAAAGAGAACAGGCTAGAGGGGAAGTAGCTGCTATTGATAACCGACACCATACAAAATGCATTAAAGAGAAATGATATCAATACAGAGCATTTATTTGTTTAGATGTTTACTTTGTTGATTTGTAATACTTACAGTTGATGGCAAAGAAACGGGAGGTGGTAGTTAGAGCTGCAATTTATGCATCCTTGAAGAACCTTAATTTTCATTTGCAGAGTGAATTGTTTATCTGAAGGGAAAAGAAATTTGCCTTTTAGTGAAATGGGTCATTCATAAAAATGCATTTTATCTAGACTGAGTTTTATTGAGCCTTCTCTGCAATGAATTAAAAGCAGAAAGTGAAGAGTATGTTCAATTCATTTTGCATTTTGTAGTCATTTAACTTTTATTGGTATAGATAGAGACCAGAAGAGAATGAAATACCATTTTAGAGGTAAAGTGATCTGCATGAAGACTGAGTTCGACTGAGTTTTAACATGATAATAAAACATCAATGACTGTCTCAATCGTACACGCCGTTTTAATAATCTCTGGTCTAAAACCCAACATATGGTGACTAAACAAAATCTGAATAAGCTGATAAGGAACATTTTCAGCAGAATTTAGTGATGTTTGTGACTTTCTGTATTTGTTGTTGCTGGAAAGGGTCCAACTTCACTGCAGCATTTTTGTCACCTCCTCAGGCTGTATCCGCCCGCTCTTGAGGAATTTATCTTAAATAGGCTTATAGTATTATATCAAACCACCAACTACTTCCTACTTTCATGCAAAAATAGTGCATTTGAGGGTGTTTTGTACTCTCGAGCTTGGCTTTCCCAGCAGCATTTGCCAGCAGGCTACTGACAAATCCTGTTTCCTTTGCAAAGATTGTCAGAACCTATCTTAAAATCTAAGCTAAACCTAAACCACCCTGATCCTAACCTCAACCATCTTGACGCTAACATGCATTTTATTCTCGGTTTTTACCCTTGGCCACCTCAAACATCTTCTGCAGGTTGGATAACAACAGGATCAATAAAGCAAGGTGTAAATGCAACCATAAACCATAAGAAAACAGAGTTGTTAACATGAAACTGAGACAGTTACACATAAAGCTGTCATTTTTCAAGTCTGTATCGACATCGAAGTGGTCTGTATGGAGTGGCTCTGTTCAGAGGGGCCTGTCACCTATTCTAACGGCAACTGAAGTGACACAAAATCATCGAAATCAGCCACTGTTTTTCCTGTCACATAAAACAACAGAGACAGCAGTTTATCGATTTTAGCACATGAGGTAATTCTGTTGCAGCAGAACTTGCACTTATTTTTAGTTTTCCTTTCCTATAGCTCAACATTTGTAGTTTTTACCATACTGTTAATGTGCACAATTTATTCTTCTGGTGTTTTAGCTTGTTTTTATTTTTTCCCCAAAGAAAAACAGCTAAATTCAATGTCTTGAATATTTTTTATTTTTTATTTTTTCAAGAAAATAGGTACAGTTACAAACTGACAAGACAAAGTCAAAACATGGACTCACAATGAAAGGACGAAAGAAATTGGAAAAATAAATAAATAGATAAAAATAAAAACAAACAGACAAACAGAAAATAATAATAGTAATAAATGAATAAATAAAATACATTATGCAAATATCAAAGCTAGAGAGAGACAGAGGGTAGCATCACTACTCATAGATCATGCCAAGCCCAGCTTGAATACAGGGAGATTAATCAACCTGGTGTTCTGGTAGTTTTTCTGTTTAAGTTAAAATGGTTGCCATATCTTGTAAAAAGTCTTCTTTTCTGCATTCAATAAGTTATTGTATCAAGGGGCACACAGCTATTGATATCAATGTTTTGACCGAACCCTGATTGACTGTACATCAGCTGCAGGAAAACCCATGGTTGTCATCAGTGTAGGAGGTAGTTTATGGGGATGCATAGGTAGAAAGAAACTCAAAACAACAGGGGTAAATTAGGTAGAGAAGAACAAAATGAAACTTGACAGCAGCAATAGTGAAGTGAGCTGAGAAAGCTACAGTCTGAGCATCACTGGCAGTGAAACAGAAAGCAGGCACATTTCTCAGACTCTGGTGACATTCTCACATTACTGAGTCATCATTATCATCAGACGCTCACAGCATGTCCTGATTCAGAGAGAGCAGAGCAGAACAGTCAGTCAGAGAAGAATAGACACATCAACATCAAGGTACACACAGTAATCATATACCAATGCATGTTTTACATACACAACATGAGTAGGCGGCTGCAGCACAGATGAAAACACATGTGGGAAAGAGGCTGAAAGTGATCATGTGAGGGATGAGGAGAAGGAGGGAGGGGAGGGAGAGCGAGAACGACAAATGAATGGTTGAATGAAAGATTATAGGTAAATACCCAGTGATGTGTGGAGCATGATGGGCTCGTGTCAGATCCCCTGACATACTGTATTTTCTCCGGGTTTTTGTACAAACAATTCATTTGAGCACCTGGTCCTGCCTAATCCTTTCCATTTTAATCAGGTTAGTGTTTCTGTCAATGGATGAGTCTGCGCTGAGTGAGAGCGGATGTTTGCGTTCATCAGCGCATAGCATAGCAGGGTGTCATGTTGTAGAGAACTTGTTTTGCGTAGTTGTTTTTCATTACTTTATAAAGAGGAGTGATGGTTCGACTAATTGTTCAGCATTTTGGAGCAAACACTTCCTTACTGTCGGTTAAATGACTAGATTATTAACACATCAGATAATCACACATTTATCTGGCATCAATGTATGTAATTCACATGTGTCATCTTATCCGTGAAGCTGTAAAAGAGTTCAAACAACAAGTTGTGGTGTTGCGGGAAACATAACTACTTTTTGGCTGAGTATAGTAAGTCCTCTAGTTACCTGGCAACCTCATCATGACAACAAAGATGCAGCATCACTGAAAAATGTAGAACTGGGAGCATTTTAAAAGCTGCAAATGGTGCTATAATTAATTATTTTAATTACTGTATTTGTTATTTTATCAAGATTTGTTTTTTCTCTATACATTTTTCTGTATATACATAGAAAACAAGTTGAGTCAGATTCCTTATACATAGATAAATGATGTCGGGCTGTTTTAAAGTGATCATATGTGTCATCATTGTGGTATTTGTTTTGTTCAACATGCAACTTTCATGTATGAGGAAGAAAAGCATCTGATGCTGACATTTGTTTGGCCAAAGCCTGAAAAAATTGATGAATGAGCTCATACTTTAAATGTTCTTGTGACAGTTTTTTACAATAGTATGATAATTATATGAATCAAGACAGCATTACTATATGTCTCTTTGCCGTCTCTATGGGAGTATAATGATGAGTTTCATTGACAATAGCATCCACTTAGCTGCTTTTTTCCGTTTTAAATAGAATTTTTGTGCGTGATCATAAGCGCATCTCCCTAAGAAACACTATCGAGGTCGGGTGGAAAATCCTCCAAAATAGCGTTTAGTCTTTATTACGTTAAACACCTCCATTCAAACTCATGCAAATGAGTTAGTGTTCTCCTCACAGGCTCATTATGAAGCCAAAGGGGCTGATTATTCACATCATTACTCCATCAGCACCTAGCAACCATTTCACAACCGAGTCTTTCCTGGTATGACATGGGCCTTAAGTATGCGAAACCTACCTTCGGTGGTCCAGCTGAGTGTTCTCCGGCGGAATCTAAGCGTGCGGGATTCTCATTCCCACACCTACTTCGGTCTGACATAGTAATTTAATTGCGGACAGAGCAGGGAGGGGCGAAGAGAGAGGTTATTGATGGGTACAGATAGAACATGGAAAAGGAACAAAGCAAGACAGAAGAGGAATGGAGGGGAGCTTGACCTTATGATGAGGGTCTTATCGGCACCTCTTTGTAATGGTTTTCCCCTGCTGTGTGTGTGTGTGTGTGTGGAGCGGATGGATGGCGGATGGCTTAGTGGGGGGTTTTCACCTGCTAAAGTTTCCCTCTTTGTCTAAAACCCTCTGGTCCATTTGTTTCCTTGTCCTCAGTCATCTGTCAAACGCAGCTGTGTCAGTCTTTGCTCGCCCTCTTACTCCATCCTTACCTCTGTCATTCATCACTTCTTTTTTTTTTCGGATTCCCCTCTGTTGTTTCTCCGTCTTTGAAAATACCTGTATAAGTTGCATAGTGTTCCAGTCTTGCCCTGCTCAGTCTGTTTTGTTGCAGCTTTGCTTTACAGAGGCATTGACAGCCCCTGACTGATTCTTTGTAAATTATTCATCTGTCACTATTCAAAAGCACTGAGGAGGAACTAGAACATCCCCCCCTTCATTGCTCCCATAGCCATTGTGATGATGCACTTCTCTGTAATCTCATACATGCTGTACATGCAAGATGACTGTGTCACAATCTGCATACAGTGTTCATTCAGAATGCAACAAAGACCTGGTTCAGGTGTATTTATATTAGGACGTGGGATGGAAATCTCACTTTTCACTCACTCATGACAGCGCTGACAATTCCCAGAATGGAGCGAGAGATTTTGTATTGCAGTATGGTCACACGCCAAAAGTACAAGAAAGATATTACCATAAGAGAGCTAAAAGAGAGATATGAAGAGCTGCTGCCACGATGAGAAAGAACTGGAGGAAGCTTTATCCAGCTAAGGGCCCGCACAGTAGGATTAGGGCTACAGGGAGCAAGATATGAAGAGGACGAGGTGAAGAACTGGGGCAGCGATCGTACGACAGATAACCACCATGATAAAAAATACAGAAAAGCAATTAAAAGCAATGAAAAAGAGCCAATGAGAAAGTGTCAATATGGAGGTGGGAAGAAGATATCGGCACCAAAACACATACATGCCCTCCAGGTTAAGGCAAACACACACATATAATGAAAGCATTATTAAGCTGCTGTTTGGACACTGTAAATCTTGTTTTAGTTTGACAGAAAAGGGCATTTTAGAAACTGAGGTTAATAAAAATCAGAATGTAGTTGCATTGTGTGTGCAGTGTTATAATGCTTTATCATGTTAAAGCATAGCATCATGATCTGTTGAGCTGTTTGTAAGAAATTGTCTGTACAGTTTCCCAATCATTTTCATTGGGTGCTATTTTTACATGCACCTGTGATCTCTCAGTTGGCAAATAAACAGGAAATCTCCTTTTTCAAGCTTCACCTTATACTGGTTTTCATTGCAGCACCTGTGCATAATGTGCTGTGACTCCTGTATTTTCCATTTTTACGGCTCCAGATGGATGAAAAATACACATGAATTTGTCAAACTGTTTTCCTAAATATCTCGCATTTAGAATGGAATGATTGGTTAAGTGTTAACAGCAGTATTTGGGGATATGAACGAAGGTATGAGTGTGTGTGTGTGTGTGTGAGAGAGAGAGTAAGTGAAGAGTGAGAGGGATGAGGTCGACTTTCACAAACTGACTTATTGATTTCCCATTTTAAAGCAGGGTTGAGGTTTTGGAGAGGTTGGGAGGTGGAGCTGTCAAAAAAAGGAAGACATGAGGCAGAGAGACAAAAGACAAAAATAAAATAAGATGGGTGTGTTTTTCAGACTGCCAATAGAGTGAAAAAGGTGATATTGGAAAAAGTACGAGCTGGACACGAAGATGTAGAGGGACGGCGGAGGGTGGGCTATGTTAGGCTCTACTGGGGCTATAACCTCTCTAACCCCTCCCCATTTGAGATTGATGCTTCACCCAAGGCACACAGATGCCACTAGCACAACTCTGGCATAGGAAATGATGGTGACTGATTGATAGGGGATGATGAGGGTCATATCCTGTGCAGAGGACAGCGGGACTGTTACTGACAAAATGACTTTACCTTTCTCCTTTTCTCTTTCATCTTTTTTTCACATTCATCAGTCCTCTAATCATTTCCCAACCCACCTCGCCATCATCTCCTCCTTCCTGCGTGCTGTGTCAGCTGTTACTCCGCTTCTCTTTCTCGCTGCCTTCCTTGATTCCTCCGTCTCTCTGTATTTCATTGCATGTGCCTCTCACTCTCACAGCTGCATGAAAAGCAGCACAGCGCAACAGTGGGCAGAAAATAAACCGAAGGTGGAGCACACAACGCTTTTGCTTGTGAAACCTCGGTTCCATTTATGTTTGTTTGTTGACATGCGTGACCGCGATTTGGACATGCGTGCGGTGTGTAATTTCCGCGTCTGTATGTGTGTATAATTGTGCTTCTGTGTGTTCCTGGGGCTCAGTGTAATCACAGCTCTAATCTGTCTGCTAGGAGTCTGTGTGTGGGTGACATTAAAGTTCTCATTAGCACTGTAACTCAGCACCAATGTCACTGTGAAGACACCAACAACACATCCACTGCAGTGGAGTCTACCCACCACGTCTGTGTGTCTGTGTGTGTGAGAGTCAGATAGGAAGTAAAGCTTCTTAAGGCAACAGCTCAAATTCTTGCACCCGTTCCCTTTACTTTATTTCCTTGTTGATATCATCAGTCACATAGGTAAAATGAAATAAAACATTACTAGCTTAATGCTTAATAGCATGCAGTATTAAAAAGTTGAGGAATAATAAGTTATGTCGTGTGACTTAATAGATATGATGAATCATGTCTGGCGGCACCTAATTTTCATTAAATAACTTAGCAGTTCTCTTTATAGACACAATCTATGATAAACTTACACTGAAATAAGGCAGAATGACCGAGAAGAAGAGGAGGAATAAAGGAAGAGTTGGGAAGAGGGAAGAGATGGGTTGCTATGGTAACAGGAAACAGGCTGGAAATGAGTGAAAGATGTGGTGTGGACCTTTTTTTTTCTTAGTGGAAAGCACAATAAAGTAGTAACTTTACAATACAAGCTCTGCCACTGCTAAACCATTGTAAACATAGACGTAAGCTGTGCTGTTGTATGTCTTCCTTTTTGTCCTCCACATACTGTATCTGTATGCTTTCTTCATTCACATTCCTTGACCCTTGAATTCTGATCAAATAAGCATAGCTATAAGCCCCTCTGCACCAAGTTAGTCTGATTTGTTTGCAGGAAGCATATTAAGTAAAAGAACCAGAGCAAGTGAGAGAACTGGGTCAGGGGAGGATATGGGTGTCTGCAGTCAGACCGGTTCTGTCTGATTTCACACTTCTCAGCTAATCAGCCTCTAACGCTTAGCATCCTGACTTGGTCTAGCATGCTAATGCAAAAGCAAGCTGCTCTGTTAGTTTTTCAGAAAGGAGAGGGTAGTGCTAACATGCTAACACAGAGCTAATCACCTCCACTGTGCACACTAATGATATAGTGTGGACGACAGTGTTTTGCTTTGGGACAAGTGAGTGTGCTCTTGCCATCTCTGAGATCCTAGCAATGGCAACAGTCTAGTACAGATGACTATGTTATATATAGATTTTAATGTGTTGATTTTAATATTCCTAAAAAGCAGGTTTATTTAAAAGGCAGCATTCAAGTGGAAGCAAAAAAGTGTGGAGATAGAGATAGCAGATCCATCAGACTTGTCTCGTGTGTCCTTGGTGACGCAGATCTGCAGTTTTTCTGCAGTAGGAACAACAGAGAGAGGGAGAGGACGCGGGACAGACACAGGAGAAAGAGAATACATTTCTAAGGTCATCGGCTGAAACAAACACTGAAGCTCAGTGAGTGGACATTCAGCACCTGCAGTGCTGCTATAGTAGTGCATTCTTTCTCTAGGAAATGGGATCTGTGATTTGCATTATGCAGCACTGTAGCTGCAATGCCACCTCTGCTGCAAGGTACAACGTTGACAAATATCAGCTTTAGATGCAGTAGCTGGGTTTGACTTGTTATAGATGTTGAAAAAGATAGATTTCCTTTTGGGCTTTTGGATGTGGTTGTGTGTATATGTGTAGAAGAGTGTGGATAAAAGCCTGAGGCTGGAGTTTTGGACTGAGATTATGTATAAAATGATATTTAATGCTGAAGATCCAAGTCTTTGGATCCTTCATTCTTAAATAAAACTCA
>JAPQRQ010000015.1:14371560-14403415 GCA_037367365.1 Apogon talboti | reverse complement strand
AATATGAACACACTAAAAATTTTTCAGAAAAATAAGTGCAATTTTACCAATATTTTTCCTCAGTTTCTCATTTACACGTGTACAAACAAACAAACTATTCACAGTGGATCTACAAATACACAAAAGACCTGTGCTTTAGAGGGTTGTAGGGGTGGTGAAGCCTATCCCAGCTACTATCTATGAAGGCAGGGTACAACCTGGGTGCAATGATAGTTCATCACAGGACTGATATATACAGATATACAACCATTCACACTTACAGGCAATTTAGATTGACTTAGGTTAACCTATTAATGTGCATGTCTTTGGATGGGGGGAAGAAGCCGGTGTACTTGGAAACAATAGACATGGGAAGAACATGTGACCTACACACAGAGAAGCCCCATTGGGATCAAACCCAGGACCCTCTTGCTGTGAGGTGACAGTGCTAACCACAGCACCATGCAGCCCTATTAATATTTAATAGTTCATAATTACATTGCAGAAGAATTCAAGTGCTCAAGCTTGCCTGAATGATTGTGTAACTTCATATGCACTATACTTCTACATGTGCATCAGTGTGTGTTGGACAGGCCTCGAGGTCATTTTTTTGAGTTTTTAATGAGAATGTCCATGCTCTTGATGTTTGCCTTAAGCATCGCTCTAGTCCAAGTGAATTTATGGCACACTTTCTGAGAAGTTCCATTGCGCTATGCAGCCAAACCATCGCACTGTTACAGTATCTGTGGCAACATTCTTATTCACTTTCATTTTCCATGAGCTCCAGCCTCTTTTACAGTCCAAATGAATTTCCACTCAGACTAGGCTGGTAACTTTGCAGTCTCTACCTGCAATGTTTCACTGAGTGAAATTTTTTTTTCACATTGGAAAATTAGCATTCTACAATAGCTTTCACCCTCACATCAGGGTGTTGTTGCTGCTGTTTTTAGCTGCTTTCACTCCTACACTCCTGGTTCTAGCCAGCTATGACTCAGGACTACTAATTGTCTTCATGGCATGAAGGAGCCCTCAGGGGTATCAGAAAATAACCCTGAGTGATAACTCACGTTCCTACTTTTTTTTTTTTTTTTTTTAAGATGACTCCATTGCTTTTGGGTGTGTCATGTGATCTACAGTATGTATGTCTACTTTAGGAACCTGTGTGCGCAACAGAGTGAACAGATCACGTATTCTCAGTGATGACATATTGCATGAGTGCATTAGTGAGTGGTTGTGTGTGAGGCAGTGCATGCAGGATGTGCAACTGGGATGATTCCTGGAGCACACAGCAAAGACCTGGCAGCAATGTACTGAGAAAAGACTCTGTCCTGATTCAACCTTTTACTGTAGTTGCTGATCACCAGCCTCTATCACACATAGCTGGAGCAAAAGGCCAGGTCAGCTCATCCCCATAATCACTACTGATTACTGATAATCCAGTTAAGAGAAGGGAAAACTGCCTTTTTGCTTTGGCACCGAGGAGAAGATGGCATCAGTAGATGAGCCATCTTCTTACAGTACTGCGGAGGCAGCATAGAGAGAAGGACCTGCACCTTGTTATGTAAATGTGATGGAAATTTTTCACAAGAGTCTTATGTTAAAATAACCCCCTTAGTCTCCCTCTGTTTTTCTCTTTGCAAAAGTTACAATAGTGATACTCCTTAGTATTTTCTGTAACGCCTTTAACCAATGTGACAACATAAAGTTGTATTTTTTTCCTCGTTTGAAATAGTCCAAATCCTATATCCTAGCTGCTTTTAAAACTGATTCATGTGAACTGCTTCCATTGTCTATGGTGTGTGTTTGGCACATAAAGAGATATTTGTACTCAGTGTATCCCAGCTCAAGGGCAAAGGCAGAGTACTCACTGAATATGTTACTGGTTCATCACAAGGCTTTACTGAAATTATTTATGTAAAATTTGTAATCATTTATTGTCAAAAACTGAAAATATTCATAAAAGTACAATTATGATTTGCTCATCTGCTGCATACTGTCGATAAGAGATGACATACAGAAATTAAGGAAGAATTTTAAGGTAAAGTAAGAAGTACAAGCATTTCATAGTCAACCATTAAAGCCAGAAGCATCAGGTTTACTGTATAAAGTAATGCTGCCTTGGTCTTTCTTTTTGTCTTGTTTCTACAACCATTATTGAAAGCAGTCATTTGTTCAGCGGTGGCCCACATCACAGACAGACAGGAACTTCATGCATAAATTGTACACAGTGAACCTTTAATATTCAACTGAATTTTATATTCTGTAATACTAAAACGGTGACAGTGATGAGAACATGTATCAGGGAGTGTGCACTAATAAGTGAGAAGTGGTGATGAATGCCTTTGCACTAATGATGGTCATTAATTAAGCCAAAGTCATGAAATAAGTTTGGAAATCTACTTACGCAGCTTGTTAGAGAAGTGAGAACATCCTTCTTCCTCTGTGTAATTACGTATTTGACAATTTGCTGCTGTTCTCCTGCAGCGCCATTGTTACCGCTTTCTCGGTTGCCAAACAGTGCCTTACAGGTCTATTCATAAACGTCCTGTCATGTCTAAACAGAGCCGTTACGGAGAGTTTCACATAAAGGAGATGTGAGAGGAGATGTAAATGCTCTGTAGTGTTAAATGGAGAAAAGTCATCAGAGTGTGACAGCGCCGTGTAGAGTTATGAAGGCTCTCTGTTAGTAGTCCAGTAGCCATTTAATAAAGAAACTTAAAAAACAAAAAGAAATCAGGTTTGTATCCTGAGTGTTTAGAGCTGAATACAAAGTATAAATACTTAAAAAGAGCAGAGAGGGAAAAGAAAACAGGAAGACAAACAAGGAGAAAGGACAAATAGGTGAAGAAAAACAGCTTCAGTTAATCTGCAGTGTGGGAGATAAAGACAAAACACAGAGATGCACCGTAGGTGTATGAGGCTGCACTGACTGAGGCATTAACACACAGAAGTCATATGTACTGCAGGTTAACAGCAACGAGGAGTCAAACTCAAAGTATTCAAAAGAACAGGATGCATAAAAAAATCTAGAAGGGTGCAGGTGTTGTGTGATTACATTTAACATGTTACATCATCATCATCATCATCATTATCAGCATCATCATCAGTATCATCATCATCATCAGTATCATCATCAGTCCAAACATCCAAATATCTTGCCTAAATCATCAACATACATTTCACTTCAGTGCAGATTCTTTGAGATGCATCTTCGACAAGTGCAATAATGCGAGAAAGCAGGCATCCCTTGCTCTGTGTGGCATAATCCTGGCCATCAACTCCCACGCTCTCTGCATCTCCTCAGCATGGAGCATCCACTGTCTGTCAACACTCTAATGGGAGGCAAACCAAACAACGCAGAGGGAAAGGGATGAGAATATACACAAACTGTGTAGATATAAATGGATAGGGAGTCAGTGTCTTACAGACTGAAGCATTGTGAGTTATGGTGGGTACTGCTGTCTCCAGTGATATGATGATGATGATGTTATAACTTTGCCAGTTACCTATAGTGTTTTGTACAAAAATACAACACAATTGATGTTGTATCTGTTGATGGAAGAACCAGAACCAGAACCAGATTTTTGTACATTTTGTCAAAACAACTGACACTCTCCCCCCACTCCACTGACAGTGGTATGAGCTTCTACCACTTCTAATTTTATTTCTTCCACCTGCTTCTCTGAATTTATTCATTCGTTAAAGCCTTTGCGCAGCATTTCTTTTTGCAATTCTTGATGCATGATACTGTACCATTGGGTTTCCCATCAGATACGGCATTTAGAATTTGTTTTTGTATTAACTCAGTAAACATTGCAGTTGTCTCATGGACCCATGTACACTGTGATAGTTTGTGTCATTTGATACCACAAGAAAAAAAAAGGGAAAATACTGTTTTTCTAATTTCTTCTACAGTCTGAGGTGTTTTTCCATGTTTTTTTTTTCAGAATCCATAGGAAAAAGTTAACCTTATCATTAGACTTTTGGAGCTAATGCTACCGGCCTATGAAAGCTTCCCTTAGATTACCTATCGCATTTTATTTTGTAAGATTTGTCTGCACCCAAAAAGAACCCGAAAAGTAAAGCTCTGCAGCCAGACTGTCTTAACACGCATCAGAATAACAGAAAAATGACCTTCAATCAATCACAACAACAAAATGATATAAATCTGTCTAAAATATGGATTTAGGGTCAGCCTGTGTTTCCTGTGTTTCCTTGTCTTCATTTTAGCTTGACATGAAAAAATAAACATACTCTCCATATGTACATTGACCATCCATGCATGTCTAATGTTTTCATCTGCTGCAGTTTTCCATCTTGAGTTTGAGTGGCATTTAAGTTACATGATGACTGGATGTTATAATTCATTCACTAAATCTGTTTCTGTCACAGTCAGTACTTTTACTATGAGAACCAAGCCATATCTTTTAAGGAAAACAAAAAAAAAATCTGAAATTCCACGCTAGGTTTTCTGTAAAGCAATCATGAATTAAAACTGCATAAAAACAGCTGCATGGAAACCCACTCTTAGTGATGAAAAACCTGAGACGTTTCACAGTTTACTTAGGCTTGCCTGTATAAAACTGAAAAGTGATTAAGGGACTGAGGGCTAGATCGTTGTATTTACTGCAATGCACACACAGGGTCAATAATAATAATAGTGAGTAATGCTATTGCACAGAGCAGTTAGCAGGACACAGTGCTGCAGGGCAAATGCTTGTCCCTCCTGTTCTCTGAGTATGGGGTCCCATTGGAGTCTGAAGGCAGAGATGGCAGCTAAGTGGACTCTGGATTGATGTTCTCCTACAGCAAAGCACTGCAGAGGCCCAACTCCCTCTCCCCTCTTCCCACCCGCAAAACCTCTTCTTCGCTCACCTGCATTGCACCAGTTATTTCTCACCTCCAACTTAACATCTCCTGTCCTATAGATTCAGTGCCCTGGAGTCCTCCTGCCTCACTCTGTTGCACTATATCTCTCTTTCACGGAAAGCTGCAGGGTTGCATTCACATATGTTCAAGTGTAAGTTGACTTTGGGCAAGAAATTGCATTCCCGAAAAACTAAACTGCAAATCAGAATGTAACTTACTTTATATTTAACTACAACTGTACTCTATGCAACAATCAACTTGCAATTTTTTTCTTTACTCCACAAAGAGCAGAGTTTCCGCTCAAGTCCAAGTCCTTGTATCTTTTTATAATATAAGTGTCTGAACCTAATCACAAAAAAGTGAGATAATACTGCCAACAATGGCTGTAATTGGATAAAATACATTATCTGTGAATAATTTGCAATTTGGAATCAACATTTTTGTCACTTCAGATTTACCATAACATCATGTACTTATTTTATTGAAATAAAATTTAATCTTTACATTTCTGAGAGTAATTAATGCCTCTGTGAATTAAAGTTTTAAACGAAATCTCATAAATTTCTCTTTACCTGAAATTTTAAAGCTGCGATTCAAGGTTTTACCTTGTGTCTCATTGGAATATTTTAGTTAAATGTCATTGAAAGGCATTACACTGCTGCAGCACTTAAATGCACAAAACTGGTCATCAAATGCTTGTTATTTGAATACTGATGAAACTCAACTCAAACACCAGTATCAATAATAGAATGGCAGGACCCTACTTAAAAATAGAGTATATGAAACTGAGATGAGGCCAGATGATGCCAGTTTCTTATTGTAGAATAGTCTCATGTGCATACAGTCAAATGGATAAAAATGACAGCACGGTACATCTGATACTGTATGTATCCCTATCCTTTGTTATTCCTTGCAGTGTCTTCGGTTTTCATAAGGAGTTCATCTCTCCCTGAGAGTAGCAGAAACTTGTATTTAGTATTAGTATCATCTCCTAGGCAAATGAAGGTACAGGGAAACCATTCTAAAGTGGGGAACAAAAATGGAACAGGGATGCATCAGTCTGATAGATACCTGTGTACTCAAAGCAACAGTATCAGAATTAGAAAACATCAGATCAGTGCATCCATTAGTAGAACAAGAGACGAAACAGAGCTATTTCAACCTTTTGACCGAAGCGTCGCCGGTTCAGTTCCACGGATCAGCAGAAAAAGTTGCCGGCTCATGTGCCCTTGGCAAGGCACTTAACCCCCATTTGCTCCCTGCATGTTCTAGTGATGGTGCATGTCTATATACTGAAAACAAAAAACAAATTGAAGTTCAGAATCAGCTTTACTGGTACGGAATTTGACCTTAGCTCTAATGTGTTTTTTAAAATATATATACGATAAAGAATAAGAACTTTTAAATATACAAAAGGTGTGACATTAAACAGTAGACAGAACAATCATGCAGGTATGAAAAAAACAACAACAGAGCATCGTGCCAGGACAATACTGCATATAGTACAAATATACATGAGGTATATACTATCAGATGAAAAGTACTGAGGTGGACATCTGTGGAGCCATCTTGATAAATCACTATTAGCTACAGTTACAGTGTCAGTTACAGTTTTCTGTCGTGTGAAAGATCTGTATTATCAAATTGTGAAGGAAACAATTCCTCCATTCTTTGCTAAAGTGAACAAACTGATGTCACGTCCTATTCCCCTGTCCTGGGTCTGGGTGGACTGTGTTCTCGTCAGCAGCTGAACCATGACAGGGTACTGGCCGTTAATGCGCTCCGCCCTGGGGAACAGCTTTATACCGCCACCCTGAGTTTTTTTCCCGTGTGTTTGCGACGATTGTGCGTGATTGATCATGATAGTAGGTTGTGTTTACAGCATTTGGTGGGGTCGCTGTAAATCACAGCCCTTCCTTTAGCCGTCACTATGGCAATGGCTTCCTGATCCACTCTGGGCTGATTTAATAGTCCAGGGGGACCTCTAAACACACGCCATGGATGCTCTTAGGGCTCTGCTCAGCAGGCTTATGCTGCCGTAAATTCAATCAGTTACTGGTTAGAGCACCTGTGTGCACTTGAATGTGTATGTGTTTGTCAGGTTATGCGCTTGTGTATTATACAAACTAATCATTTTTTCAAGTGATTAAATCATGCAATCACTCTTAACGTAATAGAATATTTGAAAAAAAAATGTGCTTGTGGTATGAGATGGTTTCCAATTCAAGCTTGAGGAGCCATGTTTTCTGGGCTTCCATCATAAAGACATGAAATTATTCCATCCCTTTGGTGACTACAAGGGCACGCAGACAGCATAGACCTCTGCCAAGGACACGAGTCCACTCTTCATCTTGATCCACAACATTCTTCATAAACACAAATAATGACCTTTTCCTTTTTCGTGTGGGTTGTCGCCACCACTTACTTTAATTGACTGTTACTGTGCTATGATAACAACAGTATCAGGCTACATCCAAGCCAAAATGTTTTTATTTTAAGACAACATTTACAATGAAAACAATCTCTATCCAGATGTGATTTTAGTATTCTTATACACCTAAAATGCTCATTACATGACTAGCGGTGCCGTTGATGCTGGGAATGTTGCAAATCACACAAATAACAGCTGGTCTCTTGTGAATCTCAGTATTAGCACAAGAAAACATAGTTTAACTGCAGAACAGCTGCTAGCAGAGACAACAAGGACAAAATCACCTGTAATTCAGTATCCATGCTAAATTAACAACTAGTATGCCAAGGCTGGTGTCTTGGTTTGGTCTAGAAAGGGCAGCATGATAGCTATGATGTGTCAGGGACATATATGCGGTTACTGATGTCACAATCAGGTATCATGGTTTCCTCAGCAGGATTTATTACATGTAGATTGAGCTATAACTTAGTGAAGTATTTTAAATCTAAACCAAATTATTGTAGACATAGACTTAGTTCTAATTCATCAGTTGGTACTATGGTTATTTTTTTATTTATAGCCTTAATTAACCAGGTAAAAAAAGTCCTCATTGAGATTTCAAGTCTCTTTTCCAAGAGTGACCTGGGTTAGATGCTTTAGATGTTGAAGATTAAGTGTGACATTGACAAATCAAATACCGCCACCACTGACATGCTGACACTGTCTTAATCATAGGTTTGGTGTATGGTCCGATACAGCATGTTATTTAAAACTAACCCGAGAAAAATACATGAATAATCAACTTTTACATGACTTTTACAGTGTTTCTGAATGAATATGACAGAACATCAGTCAGCTGGGTATACAGTACAAAGAATTTATAAATGCACTGCATGTATTCTGCCTGTAAAAGACCGACTCTACTCAAAGTGGGATGAAAACTGTTAAAATGGCAACGTCTTAGCTCCATACTAACAGGGACAATGTATTTGTTATTGAACCAGTGCAGATGCTTCCTTTGGATATTTGTTAGAATTTGAGAAAATGTTAACTTACTTGTTTCTTATGTGATCAGTGTAATGAAATCTGCACATTAGACCTGCTATTGCAATAACACAACGCATACTCCTTTACGGTTTCCAAGCTTGTTGTCCAAAGATTAGATAAAAGTTAGGTTGTGTGTGTGTGTGTGTGTGTGTGTGTTTAACTATATTAATATGTACAGTTTATAAGTATAGACTAACTGCTGCTGATAGGATATTTTACATATAGTCAGTATCAACAGAAATTGGCACTGATAATAGCTAAATTTATGCTTCCAAAAATAATAGCTGGAAAGATAAAAATCCCTCCTCCTTAGATTTTGGGGGTTACTTGATGTTTAGTTCCAATTTTATGGATAAATTACTTTGAGTGGGAAGTTTAAGTGTTTCAGATTTATTCATTTATATAGTTTTAAATGTAGAAAGAAGAAGCCTCCGCAGCAACTTCACCTACGTCCAAGGTGCATGGTGAAGAAAAACATTTGGTATATGGAACAACTTATTAAAGCTAGATGAATGTGTTTGGCTTGAGGCCTTTTTTAGGATCGTGATGATGATGATGATGATGATGATGATGATGATGATGATGTCAGGACATGATGACCCTGGTGGAGACAACACGCCAAAACACATTTGGGTTAACAAATGTATACTACTTTGACTTTGATGTGTAGTTACACAAAAAACAATTATAATGCCTTCAGTGTTAAAGTTTTTTTTTTTTTGTGAAATGGTGGGGAATATGCCCATTAATCAGATATGAGCTTTTTCCAATTCCAAATGACTGTTTATTATATCACCGTAAATCTCTAAGAAACATAAACAATAACATATATGATATATAAAAAGCATACAAATTAAATATCCCATTCCCATTCAGACACACATGAAGGAGGGAGACTGAGATAATAATATAGTGTCATTGCTTGTATTTACTGGTTGTTTACTAGTGTTAAAAACAGACTGGCATACAAATGTCAGAGCTGCTTTACAGTGAAATGTGATTGCTGGGAAATGTTGTGTATCTGTGTCTGTGTGTATGTTTGTGTGTTGTTATCAGATAAGCCTAACAAGCTGATTGATCACATGTTCCTGAATATCCCTGTTCTCGTTTATCAATGAGAGCTGCAGGCACATGTGGGCAGCTGCATCATCCTCCCAGTGGAGTAATACACTGTGTCCAGTGACTTATGAGCAAAACAATGACAACCAATGCTGGTAATCTGTCCACAATACCGCTTTACTGGTGAAATTATGAATACAATTTTACAACCAATCGTCAAGTAAGTGGGATTCATGAGTTTTTTCTGTTCAGTTCATGCCCTATTGTATACGGTAGTATAAGCCTAACAGTAGTTTATTTATACCTAGATAGAACACATACTGATAAGGAAAAATCATTTATTGGTATTGAATATCAGAATCATAGACTGTATATAAAAAGCTCATTGGTTTGCTGATTTTTGGAGCTGGATGTGACAAAGGGTCGAGCTGAAGGAGCACCAGGGATCAGAGCCAACTGTAATGGGTCACGGGTGAGCTAACTCTAAATGCAGCTTACTGAGTCGGTAAAGTGATAAATTTCATCAAACATTTGTGTAATAGTCATTTTGATGGTCTTAGTGTAACAGACTGTTAAACATAACTACACTTGAGCTGTCTGTCAGGAAAAAAAAATGTATTCACTATACAGAAGCTCAGAAAGTCTGACTCAACAGGCAAATGAGCTGTCAATCACACCTGTCAATCACGCAATTTCTTAACCATAAAATCTTATTAATGGTGCAATTATTTAAAGATGGACCACCTGATGACTTATTAGAGGGGCCAAATAAAGTGAATGACACTGGACTACTTCCCTATTTACTTCATTATGGAGCTAGAGGAAGGGAAGTCTGGCTTATTGCTCTGTTCAGCTGTGGTAGACGGGAGCTTTGTTGTGTGTAGATGCTGCTGGAGTCTACATGTTTGGTCTGGTTCTCAGGAAAAATATCTACTTGCATTTTAGAAAACCCAAATAACATTAAGGTGGATATGAAACACTAGACAAAACTGATGTGGTGAATTTTCTTTGCAGCATAGAAAATATATGGCACTGTCATTAAACTTGGATTTTTCAGAAAACTAGATTGTTTTATACTTTGTCATCATGAAACAAGCATTTGTATCTGCTGTTAGCTTGTTCACCAGTGAAGTAAAGATATGATTACTGAGACAGCTGTAGGTCACCACTCATATTATGTATCAATAGAACTTGCTCATATTATTACAGTGATGCTACATTAAAGGGTACCTGTAGTCAATTTTCATTACTTGCTATTTAAAAGATCACATTTAATACCAGCGGTTCCATCCGGTAACTTACGTCAAAGCTCATTGTCAAGTATGCGTGAGTACTAAGTCACTGCTCCGTCAGCGACATGTTACCTCCTTCACGGGCTGTTCCAGCACTGATAGTGATGCAGAGACAGTGTTTTGTTCGATTAGCTGGGCTGTGATGGACTGGTCACTGACCCTGTACAGCAGACACCAGTCTAAGAGGACTCATTATTGGCCAGTGCTGGGTTGCGTCCCTTGGACAATGGCAGAGTGCAAAGTTTACGGCTGCGCGAACAAGCCTGATCATGTGCTTTCACTCAATCTTGCTCACTGACTGCTGCTTGTTTACTGGCACTCCATTACAATGACGGTACTTCACTTCTGGCCGACAGTGGTTGCTCCCCATTGGTTCTGCCCCTGCGTGCAATTCACTCAAATGACAAGGTCCAGTGTGATGCATTTATGGTGACTTTTTACTGAATTTGCACCTCTCTTGGTTATAAGTAATACACAAAGCACAACTAATGTCGTAAGCATGACCAGTACAGGTACACTTTAAATATGATCATAGTTAATGTGACAGGTCTGAGGGGATCAGGCTCAGATTATCTAAAGGGACCAGATGCTGTGAGATCATGTTACATTCTGTTATTAAGCTGTTTATGTGAAGTTAAATAAACCTGTGCAACCTGTGATGGGGATGGAGAAAGAAACACCCTTCACCAAAAATGACAAATGTGTAAAAGCATGTTAAAATATAACTTAAAAGAGAGAAGAAAAAGGTCTTAAAAACTAACTGTTGTCAGAAAGTGAATGGCAAACCAGCAAAAGAATGTAAAAATGAGGGTAATGTGGTATCATTTCTTCTATTGTGTCTTTTTAATAGGCCGACAGTAGTGTTTAGCCCTAACTGTAACGGGGCAGTGGTGGTCAGACAGTTGCAATAATCCAATCTAAATGATATCAGTGCACGAATGATCATACCCACGTCTGGGGTCGAAAGAAAGTACATTTTGAGTTGGTTCTTAGTTAGAGGAACCAAACAAACGATGGAATTTATCTGTTTGTTGAAGGGAGTAACACATGTAATACCCAGTTTCGTGGCAGAAGTTTGACATAACTAGTCCTTAACATCTTACACTTTTGTAATCAGGTTAAATCAGTATATGTATAGAATTAAGTAGGATCTAAATGTGAGTATTAGCTGCATGCCAATGGAAATAAATGCTGCTTCTGTCTTGAAATAGCTCTGAAAGTTGAAAACAAATCTTATTTTTCATTTCACTTTAACTTAACTCTATCTAAACTCTCAGCGCATGCAGGGTGTTTTTTATGAGATACTTCTACAGCATTAATCATCCAAATCTGTTTGAGCTTGTTATAAATGTTTGCATTTCATTCCTGCTATTTGGAAAGAAATCCAAATCCAGGATAGGAAACATCTTTTACAACGTCTCTGTATCACATCTGTCCAGTCAGTGATGTGGACCTTGCATGGCTCGATGTGAAAGATACCTTTATATTGACATATTCATTTTCAACAAATTCATCAGTTGTTATTCTGCAACAAATGTTGAAATACACTCTCTTATTCTTTTAGCGGTTTACTCTTGCATCGATGCCAAAACTCAAGCACTGTTGACTTTTCTAATCCACAAGGAGCTGGCAGAGTGCTGGTTTTCATTTCAAACAAATATTCAACTCTCTGATTATCACTCCTGTACAACAATGGGAGGAACTCAACAGTTAAATCACCGTCTAGAATGAGTTGTTGAAATAAAAATCTGCTGCCTCTCAACGGTACTTGGTCGGCATCACCAAACTGACAGCATACAGCAGGGATATACTTGTGAATCAACTCTGGATTCTGTGAATCTGTTACAAAAGCTGAGATTGTAATATGGTTATTTGTTTAAGGAGCAGACCAAATGAAACCGTATTTTCTTTAGCTATCCTTGGATAACTAAAGTACTTGGAAGTGTGGGGACAATCTGCCATTGAGTGTTTGCACAGACATTTACTTTCTGGAGACTCAAGTGCTCAGTATTTGACTTGGACCATTTGAATTTTATATCTCAAATATGGAAACTCTGAATATGTTGGTTTCTGTTTGGTGAGTTTCTGAATCACAAGCATGATCATAATGCTTAAAGTACAAAATTTTATTCCTGCATTCAAGAAGTGTTATAGAGCATTATTGCAGATTTTTATTTTATAGTTAACTATCGACTGAATGGACAAAAAGGAGAGGTTGAATGGATTAATACTGTATTAACCCATATTTAATACATTAATGTATGACAATATCTAATCTCTGACAGTTTTGCATATTTAACATCTACTTATGTCAGGCACTTTTGCACATGCTGTATGCATTTACCTGTGACAACTACCCAGATGTTGCACATTTATGTGAATAAATGTTTGTCTCTTAGTGCTCTTTTTATTTTTCATGCCATTTTTTAAATGCCACTTTGGTTTGGTTGTTGTAATTTCCTACTTAAATTATTCTAGTTCAATTTTTATACTTATACTTTTATACTTATCTTAAATTCTTGTTGCATTTGGTGTGGATGGCAAAGTAAGATTTTCATTGTACAGGGGAACCTGCTTCTTTCCTGTACACATGAAAATAAATGCTTTGAATCTTGAATCACATTAATGTTTTGGAAAGTTGGTATTATAATATTCTGTTTCCTCTACTGTGACGTCACAACTCATTACTCATTACTCATTACTCTGTCTAGTTGAGCAGTTTGCACTGTTTTAAAGTCATGTATAAGTTACCTTTTCAATGTTTCCACCAAACTCCTCCAGCTTATTAAAGCAATTATCTTTTATTTTTACTTAATATAAAATTAATAAAAAAAAATATTTTTTATAATATAATTTTTTTATTTTGTGTTGTATCCCATTAAAAAAATGCATAAAAATACATTTCCTCAAGCTTTACATGCATCTTATGTGTTTCATTATGTTTTTGTTTTTTTTGTAGATTATACAGTTTATGAAACATTAGTCTCCATGGATACTATATTTGCACTACAACAAATTAGCCTTTGCAGAAAAATGTAGCCATGGAAAACATGACTACTTTTCACCACTTACTTTTTAACAAGTGCTGTTGGTGGAACTAGGTCTGCGGTTGTCATGGTAACCGTTCTATTCACGCTGTGTGATGTACGACTGCTTCCTGTCTGCTCTCCCCTCGGACATTATAGCTTAATCGCCTGGAAACAGGCCAAATATGAAAATATGAAGCCGATTCAGCGGCATGCACTAACTTAAAATAGACACAAAATGCATGCAAGTTTGTGTGGGTATCCCCTCTGCAGCTGCACAGGGCGACGGATACCCTGGTGTGCATGTACATTTTTATGAGCATTCTCAGTGTGTTCTTGTAAAATAAGTTTCACCGGGCTTCTTTTCCGGAGATAAACGGATGTCTTCTTCAGCGCTCATAGTATCTGACCAGCGGCTGTCAGCTCGTACTTCTGAAGGTGGAGATCTGTCTGTCCTAGTAGACATATCTGACACATACACACACCCATTTACACACTTCCACATACTGGTACATCTCTCCTGCTCTACCCAGAAGGGAAATGTGAAAGATCTTTAAGCAGTAGCCTTAAGGCATTACAAGGTGGCTAGAAGGACCTTTTAGCCTGCTGTATTCTACTCAATAGTCAAAACGTCAGCAGGAGATCATTAGTTATCATATAAAAACAGACACAGACATAACAGAGTATTTCAATTTTGCCGTTGGGCTGTTAGGATGGGAATAATTTTGTATTTGTTTTGTCTTTAATACATATGTGTACTTGGGGTGCAGAAAAAAATGGATTCTTTGATGAATCGGGATGCTGCCGTGCCTAATTATGGATCGATGTAGAAATGTCAAAATCGATGTTCTGAATGTAATGGTATTTTGATAATATTGATGGTGTAACTACAAAGGCGAAACTAAATTGCGACCGCTGTGCCGCCCCGAATAGTTTAAAGCAACGCACACTCAAAACAAAAAGATGGCAGACAAACCAATCCATGTGGCGCCGACAACTCAAAACAACTTAAAAGCGAGTACATGGAAACATTTTGGTTTGTATGAAGTCGAAGGGAAAGGGGAACTGGACAAAAGCCACAGTATTTGCAGTGCGTGTCGAGCGCTAATGAAGTATTTTGGGAACACGATGAACATAAGCATGTTCATCTTCCAGTTGGTTCTTTGCGATCCAACATGTTTCCAGGTACATGCATAACCTTCCAGTTGACACATTTTTGTTATCTCAATAAAAGATAATGGATGCAAATTCATCAGCTTGTTTTCATTATGGATCATTAGAAATGCATTTAGTTTTAAAAATAGCAAGTACTTGTCATACAGCGAGAAAAATATTAATTAATTGCAGGGTGCATCCATAATTGTTTATAATCGGAACCCTCTGAATCGAATCGAATCGTTGGGAACCTAGTGATGCGCACCCCTAATGTGTACTTAAGTAACTTATTACTTTAGTGTGTTGGTTTCCTGCAGGTCCTCTGGTTTTCCCCCACCATTAAAAACAGGTATACATAGGTTAATTCTTCTGCCAGTGCCCTTGACCAAGGCAGTGATGAAGGTCTGGCGTTGGTCCCCAAGCACCTTCACTGGCGGATCCTAATGTGCTAAGTGCTAATGCTAATTGCTAATGGTAACGTCTAATGGCTTAGTGGTGTTTATGTATTAGGATGGCTAAAATGCAGAGACTGAATTGCCCTATGGGGATAATAAAGTGAGTTAATCTTTTATAGGTGCTACTTTTAATCTGCTTTTTATGACATAATGATAAGTCTTGTGGAATCACTGACAAAGTCTTTATTGTATTTAGAAAATCTTTATTTTTCATATTTGTTGACAATATTCCTATATAATTAAAACCGCAGTGCTTTAGCAAAAATTATTTAATTACCTTTTAATGTATTGTAATTCAAGTAGGCTGACAGGAAACAGGAATTCTACCCACTGTTCTGGACTCTGTTTTTGGGCTGTAGAAAATATACTGTATGACAAGAGGTTATATCTGCTTACAAATGTTTTTAGACAGGTATGGGGTTAAATGTATAATTGAGCTGTAAATACTGACTGCTGATCGGGTTCAATCTAAGTTTACTACTGTTACTGACACCAGGTTCATTTATATTTATATTTTGTCTTTTGAGTTAGACCAGGAGGATATAAGGTGTGTTGTATCAGACTGCGATGTTTGTTTCTCCTGATTTCAACTCTTGTACCTTTGACGCCATGGATTTAGTCTGAATCTAATGAACATTCAGTAATGACATGGACAGCAACAAGGGCGCAGAGTGGAGGATGAAGAAAGATGACTACTGTTAGATATTATTGTTATGGTATTGACTGATATGTGAAAAAAACAACATTTTTATCACAGCTACAATAGAAGTCAAAGCATCATACATTATTGAAGATATGATTTGCCAAAGGTTAAAAGGTTTCTGGTTAAAAGTTTACATAAATATCGAGTATATAACTTGTTGAGGACATTAATCAACAACTATAGCTTCTGGTGTGAAGCTTTTTCTAATCTGCAAGTGTTTTTTGTAATTTTCCTTTTTAAGCACCAGTACCAAATGTTTGCCGTTTTAGGTATGTAAATACGCAAGACATATAAGTCATTTATCTGATATTCTATGAATCATGTTTTACGTTTTTAGATTTACAGAAAATAGAAACTTCAAAACGTCACTTGGAAAAAAATTAACATGATACAGTATATGTATAGTCAAAAGATAGCATGTATTTTAGTCACATTTAGTCATGTGATACAATAAAACACATGTTTGTAGGCTACTGGAAGTGTACACAAGACATACGTGAGAGAGACACAAAAAGCTAAATGATAAGAATTAATTAAAAGACAATTCTTAAACTCTAATAGCATAATTTGTAGTGCTATTTGTAATAACGGTTCGCTTCTGGTCACCATGTCCTGTTGTGACATCTGACCTTTCCCAGGAGGATGCACTCCAATCACAGGAAAACAGGAAGAACATTGCCTCTGACAGCAGGCGTTACGAGTGGCCTCATGGGAAATGTAGTGCTGGCAATCTAAAGTGGAGTATGAGTCACCATCTGTCCCCTTCACTCAGTCATTGCACAAGCAAGGCGCATGAATGTTTTGATGCTCGTTTTTTAGTATAAATTGTGCTTTAGTGGTCATTTATCCTATCGCTACCATACATTTTGAATCTACTACATTTCTGATAGTAAAAAAATTGTAAGTTGACCTTGTGCGACACAGCCAGAGTCTTTCTCTCTCTTAAATGCAGGATGTCACTTGTGTGTGTGTGTGTGTGTGTGTGTGTGTGTGTGTGTGTGTGTGTGTGTGTGTGTGTGTGTGTGTGTGTGTGTGTAATTTCTGGAATGTCTGTGTCTGAAAAGTGCCGTCAGTACTGGTAGCTGTTGACGTACACACACAGAGTACACTACTGGGTTACATATACACACATATACACACACACACCATCACCTCAAGGCTGAGTGTGTCCTACTGTGTCTCCACTTGGCAGCATGTTTAGGTATTCCAGGCAACGCTCACAGGGTATATTGACATTCCTGTCTCATTGCTCTCTCTATTGTGCATTCTATGAGAGCTAACTCCCGCCATCTCTCTCTCTCATTCTCTCTCTCATTCTACAGCACATCAGACTTATTATCCCCATTCACACTCAGCTTTCAAAAGACAAGACATACATCAAAACACATCAAGATACACACCGACACAAACAGTGATTACAGTGACAATTTCTCAAAAGCGTACATTGAGAAGTACATTGATTATGTGGCCCTCTATGTGTGACCATTTTACGGATTTGTCAATATCTCATATAATGATGACGTTGGGTATGCATGACTACTCAGCCTCAACACTTTTGTCCCATTCTGAGTTCTGTTTATGTCTTGGATGGGAATTAGGGACAATTTAGCCCTTGGACGTTGTCTTCAAACATCCCACAGTGTCCACATTACACATAAAAGCCCAGTGTGGATTTCCTGAGTATCTGCTGGATTATGTCAGAGTCAGTTTTGTGTGCAGGATTGTCCTTATGTTATCATAACACTCGCTCGCTGTTCAACACCTCAATCTCTAATTCACTATGACTTTCAGCACAAGACCCGTGGATGTCTAACTTACCAACTTAATCATATCTGGACAAAAAAACAAATCAATAAAAGTGTCTGCGAATCCTCCAAAGTATACTTGCTTAAAACAACACACACACAGAAGTACCTCCTTCAACACAAGCAGGATGTGAAAGCCCTCTAAACTTGACACAACAGTAAACAGTAGGCACTGCTGGGGTGGAGAGTTATTTGTTATTTTCCTCTTTTATTGGAGCTTCTTTCTGAGGCTACCCTCTGTAAAAGATGCAGTGATGACAAATGTGTATAACAGAACAAACAAGCATCTCACATGGGAATTCATCCTTCTTCTCCACACTATTCAGTTTGATATTGTGACTTTGGTCTGCCGGTTTACTGCCATGTCTTAATGTCTCCATCATCTAAATAAGGTCCCCTGACTCTCTGCTCAGCTAAATGTCATCAGCATGCTAATGCAGTAGCCACAAACCTCCCATAAGTGGCTTCTGCCTGTAAGCCTTCAAGGAAAAGGTTCCTGTCTTAATATGCTAAGTAAAGATGTGCTCCCCCGGCCTGTATCACTTATTAATACACGAGCTCAAAAGGTCCACTCTCTGGGGTTCTGATCAATGTTGAAGCGCTTAATGTAGCTTAGTGGGTCTGTGTGCTTAGCATGTATGTGAGCATGCTTTCCAGAGCAGTTCTAAATGCCTAATTACGTGGTTTCTATATATTTTCCTTTTGGCAGCATATGAAATTGACAGATGGTTGGGTATGAAATCTACATTTTCTATACAATGGTTTTACATGTCTTTCACACATCATCACTTCAGATATTGCTGAGCTGCAGTGAAAATAAGAATAAGTAAGACTTGACCCACTTTCAGAGACTAAATTTAATTGGATGCTGATAAGATTGGTCCATGATTTTTGCAGAACAAGCACAAAGGAACTATAACATACAAGGATATTGCTGGCATGTGTCTACATTTAGACTGGCTAACCCAGCCACCTAATCTGATAACAACTGGTCCTCAGACCTGAACAGTCTCATGGCTGTTTGTCCCTCATACAATCATACAATCTATAGCACTATTTGATGAATAACCATCCCCACTGATGGCAGGAGAAATGCCACAAAATGCCACAGATAACATTAAAAATACCAAATCACTGTTACATTTAGGTTGTGACTAGGGCTGCAACTAGTGATTATCTTGATTGTCGATTAAGCTGATTATTTTTTTCGATTAACCGCTCTGAGGACGTCTTCTTCCACATGCCAAAGATAATTATTTTCACGAAACAGAGGAAGAAACCAGAAAATATTCACATTTAAGAAGCACCAATCAGAGGGTTTAGACTTCAGAAAAATGACTCAAGCTGAATATTACTTGTCAAAATTGCTGACTTTTATAGTTGACAACTAATTGCTAAGTTTATCCTTGCAGTTCTAGGTGTCACAATGTGTGGTTCGGTTACGTTTAGGGTGACACATGTCTCACTTTATATTTTCACTTATACATTGAACTGTATAAAGATTTAGGGTTCATCTGCTCGATGTTGTAATCAACAGTGACTGTGGGTCTTAAGCAGCTTGTTTGTAAAATGACCTTTGAGGACATGTCCAACAGAAGGACAGCCTCCTACTGATCACATGACAGCCGAAAGCTTAAATTTCTTTTTCTGTTTTTTTCTCTATTTATTCTTGCAGTTTCCACACAATTTACTCCTCAAAACGTCTTCCGCTATCTTGTGTATTTCCCATCAGAACTCCATCTGTTTTTTTAATTCTATTGTATCCCTTGTGCTTGGGTTCAACTTACTGTTTTTTTTTCTTTTTCTTTTTTTTAATCCCTGGCCCTGTCTCTCAGCTTTCAAGGGAGAAGAAACTGGAGCAGAAGTAAACAGTCACACCTGGGGAAAAGTGCCATAATGCACTTTGAAAATGTGACATAACTGAAAAAAGCTATAGGGAGGTTATGTTTGGTGGATTTGACATTGGCTGTCAAATCACAAATCTTAAATCTTGACCAGCCCCGTCTTCATTTTGCTGTCATGTGTGAAAAAAACACCTATATGAGATTAAAATGAGATGCATTTCCAGTAAATTAAGGGCATCCGAATGTGGTTTTAGTTTATGTGAATTAAATGACAGAATGGTGTTTCTTTGCTGATAGCTGAGATAACAACCACAGGGAGGGAGAGGATAAGAGGAGGAAATAAAGCTATATGACTTGAGATAAATAAACCCAAGGGTGTTTTTATCTGACACAGAGGCGTCTACGTTTGCCCGCTGACTTTTCCTCTGCCACAGAACCTAACTCAGGTGTAATGCCCAATCATTTTCCCAGCACACACTTCCACTGAAGCTCTTTGGAAATGTTAGCTACAGTAGCAGTTTATCACTCCCTTGGTACGTATAAACAAACCAACCTCACAAACCAGCGTGATATAAGTAAGCTACAGTGCTTTCAGGTGTGTGTGTGTGTGTGTGTGTGTGTGTGTGTGTGTGAACTAGGTCTTGGTAAACAGTATGATGTGA
The DNA here is from genome assembly GCA_037367365.1 of Apogon talboti. Taxonomy (NCBI): domain Eukaryota; kingdom Metazoa; phylum Chordata; class Actinopteri; order Kurtiformes; family Apogonidae; genus Apogon; species Apogon talboti. Next base: position 14,383,109 of record JAPQRQ010000015.1, on the reverse strand, counting down.
ATTGCACCAAAAAAATAGTGGTCACTTCTTTCTCTTTCCAACAAAGTAATTCATTCATGGTATGTATTTTTGCTAAGCATTTACTAAATGCATTATGTAAAAAGGGATGGTCCACTTTCTAAACAAACAGCTGTTTGGAAGAATGTCTTTGTGTTTTGGTGACACAGCTCTTTATTGCACTAATGCTTTACTCTCTTACCTCGATGCATAATCCTTAATATATTTGTTATAGAAATCCTAAGCCATGGTGTATTTGATGACTTATTTTTGCATGTTTTAGAATTTTCTTCTCATCTGTTGAAATAAGTAACTCCACCCCTGATCAAATAATCTCTTGTCGCTCTACTCCATTGTACAACATAATTAACAAACAAACCAATCGTCCAGTGGCTGGTCAGTTTAACCATCGCAACAAGCAAACAACCTACAGCTAATTAGTTTCACACACGCACTGTACTTTGCCTTGCAGTGGTTGTCTTGAAGCTACACTTTGACTCCTGATCGTAGACTGTCTTTCACACAGTCGGGGCATTACAGTAGCTATGCATGCTAGCTCTGATCTAAACAGGTCCTGGTAGATCTGGTGGGTCATTCTGTATGGTCCATATGTAGCCCGTTTTTTTGTATTGGTAAAAGGGAACCAGCATGCAGACCATTTTTTTTCTACTTGGCATCTTGTCATTAGTTATTATTATTATTATTAGTGATTTTAATTTGCAGTTTAAATTACCAACAATGGTAATTAGGCATATTTTTTAATTTTTTGTACTTGTCTTAAATAAGAAATGTGTGTCTGTGCATAATACCTTTACCCTTACATCTAACATAAACAGACAGGAGAGCTGCACTTTTGTGAGATGCAGACAGTTTAATGAAAAATGTTTTTGTGGTACTTTGTGTCTTCTGTTCTGAACCTCGTGTGTCATTGTCAGATACTTCTACAAAGACCATGATTATGACTGCGGTATCACTTTGAATTTTCCTTGGCTGGTAGAGCATATGCTTCTGTGTTCTGAGATAAACTTCTGCTTTAAACTAAAATCTGAAATCTGTCATAAAAATGGTGTAAATAAAGAATATATTATGCCAACTCTTTAGGCACTGGTAGCAGTCTGAAGCCTTTTCAGCAACAAATAGTTCTCAATCATAAAAAAAATTGTTATAAACATAACACACAGAGCTTAAATGACACTCTGAGCATCTAATATCTTATTTTTGACATATTATAAATCTACGGGAAGCAGCAGATGAACATGTTTTCAAGCATCCTTAATGTTTTTATGACCCACTGAGCGATGGAAGTATCATGACACGTGCTCTGGACATTCATTCTCCTCTTTTGTTAAGTGATAATGTTTCACGAAATTCATGAAAACACAGAAAATGTATTTTAAATAAATACAAAGCAGTTTGCCTCAGGCCTTTGTGACAGAACAGATATGCACAGTTCCAAAAAAAAAAAAAAAAAAAAGCAAAATGACATGTCCTCATTCTTCTCATGTGACTGATCCCTCTTCATTGGCTGTTTTGAGTTTAATATTTCATTGTATATATTACTGCAGTGAGTGCTGCGGAACTAAACTCCACATATTACCCCTGAAAAGTGACCCTGCTGAGCCACAAACCCTGAGTCGTGCCACCGTATCTCTGAGCACCTTACCATGGCATTGGTTAGGATAGACAGTATTTGTGTTATACTGGTAATTATCTGTACATCTCTCTAATCAGATATGACAAATCAGCTATGGAACAGGCAGGCTGTATATTATTTCTGTATGGTGCAACACAGGGTTGATTTGAGGTGTCAGCACAAGTGTCACCTCAAATCTCCTGTCTGCAGTGCACCCTATTTTAAATGCAAACATCAAATGACATTTTCAAACAGATTGCTCCCAGTGGGTCTTTTGGAAATAGAAAAGTCAAGCGAATTATATATATATTTTTTTTACTTTAACTTCTGAGCTGTAACAGTTCAACAGTATGCATATTTAAATAGTTAAAATGAGTTTGGTAAAGGCGACACATGCCAGTATGGTAGAAGGGGACCTACATTTTGTGTCATTTCTAAGCATCATCTCTCTTGAGATCACAGCCGCTGTCCACATAATAGACTCATTACTAAACAAGCAAAGAGCTCACAGCAGTGCAGGAGTCATTGTGTTCGCCCTAATGGCAACGCAAATCCTTACACGTCCTCCTCTGGCACTGATATGACTTTGTGCATATGAGTGTGTTTGGTCTGTTCACGTGTGTGCATGCGCGCACGTGTATGTACACCCTTTTGTGCATAGTATGTGGGGGAGGAAGAGAAGGTGTCAAGCACACAGTGGTATCCAGGAAAAGATTGTTCTGTTCTTGTAGATGTGTGTGGGAGGACACTGGTGAGTGGGGTCATCTGGGACTGTGGATATTCAGGGAATTAAGGAATTACTTATTCTGTTTTCAATTTAAATGCAAATGCTGGGAATGTGAGATCCTGGACCAGTGTACAGACACCAACAGAAGAGAGAACGGTGCACTGTGTTTGTGTGTGCACAGATGTTTAGGGGTCTGAGTATATTATCTATGATATGCTGTTGTCAGAAGACCCCCAGGAAGGTCAGCACACTCTTTTTTTCCATCAACAGCATCTATGACTGTCATATTTTCAAAAGATAATGATTACCTCTCCATTCATAATGTCACGGCACTGCTGTTATTAGCCAAGTCCAACCTCCGCGGCCGGTGGAGGACACAGCATATGTATGCTCTTTATAAATGTCTGCCCTGCTTTCATAAATTCCCAGGAGTTACTCTTCCAGACTCATTTACATAATGGAATAGAGCATACTCATTGGGGATTGTGACTTTGCAGAAATATGCTCCAAATTTTCAATTTCATAAAACACATTGTCGTGGCTCAGCAAGCTGTGTCTACACAGTCTGATACTACAGCTCTCTGCCACACATAATCAATCAGACTCATGCCCATTCTTATTCGTAAGGTTATTCGTAATAGTGGATCAGAGGAAAGGAATGAGCAAACATTCGAGAACATAAGGGAGACTGAAAATGATCTGAAATATGTAAGCACATACACTCACAATGTGTATGAGTAAGGAAGGCATAGTAATAATAACCATGTTCAGAACATTGCCATTGGAATGTAGGTTAGGTAAAAGGATGGGGTAAGGGGGTGGGAATATATATTAAACTTCATCCTGCTCCTTTTTGAGTATGTTTTCTTTTATATTAATTTTAATTTCTTGTTTTTGTTTTAATACATTCGAAATAAATTATCAATCAATCAATACATAAGACAGTCAGTGTACAATGGACATCTAATTGTAGGGCGGGTACCAGATCTACATTCACAATGGAGGTTATTATTATTTAGTGTTATTTGGAGTTTGTCCTCACTTGTAGAATGTCATTGTTAGCAAACTTTATATGTACATTTTTACAGTATTTTTGTGAATAATGGATTAAATCTGAATTATTCTATGAATACAATAGTTATGTGGCAAATGGTATGAACCATGTACTATGTGAACAAGAATGGGCACTGACAGGAGAATTAACCTACGTACACCTGTTTTTGAATGTTGGGTAAACCAGAGGATGCAGAGGAGATCCACAAGGTGTGGAGAGAGCAGGTACATGGGATTTGAACTTGCAACCTTCTAGCTGTGAGGTAGAAATGCTAACTGTGGTATACTGGTTAGCACTTCAGAAAGTGACTAAATGCACATCCCTACTTGAACCTTGAATCTTCATCAGCCAGTATGATTGTTTGTTTGCAGTTGTTTAATGCTTCACTGCTTCCCCTTGGTAAACCCATATTTTATGTCACAACACTATAAACTGTGAGGAATTCCCTTTGCAAGATTCTGCATAAATGGAAGCTTATGTAAAGTAACCATAAAGGCCTTAAAATGTCACCGCTTTCTAGTTAATATGCATTTTTGTCCCCACCTTTTCTGATTTGGTTGTATTCTGAAGAGGTTTTTATGAAAGGGCCTTAAGCTCCTCTGTTCACTACTGAGTAGACCATGGACCAGACTAAGATATAGGCCATCAATTATTGAAGCAAGATATGAGTTATCTATTATTGCTCTGCACAGAAAAGAGCGTTGTACTTTCATCACAGCAGACAGTTGGTGAGAATGTTCCTCATTAAGCAAGCCCTGTATGAGTGGGTGACAGTAATTAGTGTTGAAGAGGACACATATACTTGATGAGGCTGAAGTGTAGTATTAGCCTTTGTTACATGAAGCGTGTGTGTGTGTGTGTGTGTGTGGCAGTGGAGCAGAGTGCACCAAGAGTTCCTGCATTCTTTCCTCCTCAAATGGAGCCAGCAAAGTGGAAAATCTGTGGATTATAAAGAGCCTGACCCAGGGATGATGCACACATGCACACACGCCGCTACAACATGCTCCACCTAAGCCATTTATATAAAAACCTGCTCTGCCTTGCACCTGCGCTTTACTCACAACATAATGATCATGGATATTGCAGCTATTGCAGCGTTACTAAAATGGGGAAACTGCTTTTGCCCCTATAAGCTTCTCTCCTCCTTTCTGCTCTCATCTCATCTTCTCATATATCAACTCCCCTAAGCAGTGGCGAGCTGGACCCTGAGGCGAGCTCCCCTCTAGTCGATGGCCGTATTGGATGGTTCGTTTTGTCATCACAGCTCAACAGAATCACAGCCATCTTCCTGAAAGAATAAACATTAGATGTGAACAAAGAAGCCTGCAGAGAACACACCTTAACATGCTTTTCTCTACTGCCGTCACACATTAATGAAAGAAAACCAATTAATCAGGTCAATTTTGGCCATTTGCAGATAATCGCATTGGGTGATAATTTTCACGGTTTCAGCTACCAATTGTTCATGAGACTAATAATCCAAAAATGAACGGAGACACATCTGCAGTACAGGCAGCATAGACAGTGGACATACAGCAAGGCCTTCAGTGTGGCTGTTCTGAACAAAATTTTACATGTACAATAAGCAGGTTGCAACAATGTTTTAAGAGGCTCTATGTAGTATTTGTACTCTAAAATATTAAAAACTGACTTAAATTATCAGTATCATTATCATTGAATGCCTAAAATTAAGAGCTCCAAGGTTATGCTAAAGATACCAATATACTGGATTATAGAAGTATGCCCTGAATTTATTCCTGCCCAGGTCAGGGGGATTTATGTGGCCACTAGAGGGAGTAGTGAGTCACTCTGTTGGTCCCCCTGGATGATGAAAAGTAATGCCACACCTTTTAGTCAAAGTGTCAGAAGGTGACAAGATGAGATGAGACCCACTAAGAAGCAAGTTTTAGAATAAAAGAAAGTGGCAAAGTGGTACAGTCTAGAAACACTGTTGTTTTCACCACTAGAAACAGCTCTAAAAGAAAAGAATGAAGTTTGATGCTGAAATTGCAGCATTTCTTCTCTGAGTTTGATTCTGAGGCTTATGAAGGTATAAAGTTATTATGTTGTATTATTATCTTTTTTTAAGTCCTATGTTTGTTGACCCATGGTTCAGACTAAACTGTGACAGTTCTGACTGCTATTAAGCTGACAGTGCTATAATGTAAACTATCAGCTGACAGAGAATGAATATGGATATTATAAGACTGTGTTAGTTTGACCGACTGTCAAAATAACAGGCGATGAACTTTTTGTTTGAAGAACAAAACTTGATGACACCTAATACAGATGTGTGTAAACAATGAGCTTTATACTTTATTCAGTGAGTGTTACAGTCGGTTGACGCGTAGTGTTGAATTGTCAGTGGTTTTGGTAGTCCTAACTGTGTTCTGGAACATGACACTTCCCTGCTGTTGTTTGTTCGGAATAAGAATACCACATATAACCCCTTTAACATGACAGTTTAATAAACATGACTTGGTGATGGTATATTATTGAAAATAAAAGGGGAGTTTATTCTGGTTAAATTCTTTTTTTTTTTTTTACTTCAGTTTTTGTTTTGTTTTTCATAAATTTACAAGTTTATTCCCAGAGTAAATATTTTTTTCTTGTAAATTTATGACAAGTTTTGAAAATTTTGATTTTTTTCTCAAAATGCCCCAGCATCTATTATTATTATTATTATTATTATTAGTAGTAGTAGTAGTAGTAGTAGTAGTAGTAGTAGTATTAAATTGTGAAATTCTACAAAACAAAACAAAACAAAAAAAACATGATATAGTATTATCAGAATCATCTAATGAAAAACCTATGCGCCCAGTGTGTGATACTTATTAAGATATGTATTCTACTGTAACAGGTGGTTTGAGTGGGTCCTTGAGTTGTAATAAGCCAACAGGGAAGGGGACTTGACTGTATTCCCACACAGCCTGTTGTGATAGGATATATAGCTTTAATTAATAGGCCTGGCATCGCTCAGCATAAACATATGGCCACAGCCATCTAAGAAACGGAGATAGAAGATAAGCACCTCTGTTGTTCAAATCCATCAACTAGTAAAACGTGTAATGTTGTCTAGTTTTTCACTTTTTAATTGGTTGATGTGACAAAGAAGTTAATTAACACATACTGGTTTATTCCAACTCTTAGTCTCAACAAAATGCATGTGTTTTAAATGCCTCTTTATTACATCACCGCTGATGCACCTCAAGTTTTCTAATTTTACACTGAACACTTGCGCTTAACAGTGATATGGTTGATTTCAAAAACAATTTCTTTCATTGGATCTATGTGTAACAGCTGGAATTAGAGAAGATGAATATACAGCTGAGTCACCTGGATACTGACATACCTGGTGTACAGCTTTGTGCAGCACCTGTGCCCAAGACACAACAAACTCTAGACAGAAAAATGTTGTATCTTCTGTCGTCACAGGTTAATTCATCACATTGGCTTTTAAACACTGGGTTTTGTTAAACTACTAGGACTTCAGATTCCTGCTCCTTTACAGTAAGTGCACTGCAGACTGAGATCTACTTAAGCTGCACAACATAGCAGCATTAAAGAAATGTTGGAGCTCAGCTACTTTATGTCATTTGTACAAGTGAACGCTATGGAAAATATGACTTTTTGTGATAAATTTTAGTTTTTTTTCTTGTAAATTTACATATTTTTCCTTGGAAATTTAGATCTTTTTTTCTCACAAAAGAACTCACAGATTTATAGTATTATTTAGATGAAAATGTTCTTGTCAGTTGATGTCAATAACTATCACGATAAATGTCAGATTTGTATTAACTTTAAATGAAGAACCTTAAAGATTTTTCTTCCTCAGTGAGAGCTGAAGAAAACGGACAGTTACCTGTGGCTGATGATTATTACAGGGCAGAATGTGACAAATATTTCAGAAATCTTGAGACAGAACATTTGAAACATTTCTAATGGCAAAAACAAAATCACTTGCAATGATATTTATCTCAGTGTAGAATTCTATTGTGACCTTAGTCATCATAGTTTTGCAGCCCAGACCCCTGTTAGCATTGAAACTCCTGAATTCAGTGTGTCCCAATACTTTTGTCTTTGTAGAGTATGTATTAAGTCTATTGGCAGGTTGCTTTTAAGGACAAACTGACAGGGCAGATGTAAAGAAACAACTTTTTTTTTTATTATTTGAAAATTGAATCGTAAATCCTGTTGTATTTTCAGAGCCTTGATTTTGTTTCAAGGTGTGTCCTAAATAGGCAGGTGGTTGGAGTGGATAGTAGTCATATAAAAGCCTAAACTGCCCATTAGAACTGAGTATTTGTCTCATGACCCCCATAAATGCTTGGATTTAGGAAATAAAATGGTTTTGGTTGCAGTAAGAACACATTGTGGTTTGTTTTAAGTATGCATAAATACATTGTGAGTCATTTTTATTTCATTGCTGGAGATTTTTTTATATATTAGACCAATTTGTTGTCAACATGTTGTCAAGCCATAAAAATTTTAAATACTGAAGATTTACATTTACATTTGCGCTCTAAGTCAACGGTTCCCACTTTGAAATTACATTAGTTTACATCATCTAATTATTTTGTTGAAGTCAGGCATATTCATTATGAGAAACAGGGCTTAACTTTGTATTTTAAGCATCACTTTTACCCTGCTTTTTCAGATTAAGGATTCCAAAACTGACAGACCAGGTGTCAGTTTGGGTGCGAATCTTATTTTTCATGTAATATTTCTCTAAGATGATTTTCCAGGCTAAGGTGATCAGAGATTGGCAGATGTGTGTTACTGGGCACATCTTTGAGAACCTTGAATGCTCACTTCGATCCTGTTGATATTCTCTAAGCTATCATTGTAATTCAGTGTAAACTTGATGCTTTGATTGCAGTAGGCCTACCAGCAGTGTGGGGGCTGCTCGGTTCTGCTTTCCTCTGCCTGCACTAACTCTCATTCTTGCTATGCTATAAGGCTAAGGCTTGTTCTGGGAGCAGCAATCAGATTAATAAGTAAACAAGCCTGTAATTGGCCTCAATGAAATATTCAAATGATACGGCTGTTTACTAAAAGGATACTCATGCTGGAATTTCAAGCATTAACCACCCATGATGATATGACATGTCATTACAAGCACCCCCGCCCCCTCTCTTGACTTACCTCATCTTGTTTTTTGCATGTGAATGCTCTATAAGCCTGTCCTTGTAGCACGCATGTTTCCCCTCCAGTTCTGATTTATTTTACAATGATCTGCTGCAGAATAGCATCCGATTTGCTAATGCTAATCAGATGCATATAGCGACGACGCTTTGCACTGTCATTACTACAGTTCCGCTGAAATATGCATCTACATATGGGCCACTGCAAGCATTATATTCCTGTGTTAAGCCTTTCATCTTGCGCTGTATGTACGTATGAGCACCCATATATGCTTGTGTGCCTCTGTGATCTTGTGTTCTGTCTAAGCGCAGCATTGCAGAGCACAAGCTGCATACTAACCCAATCATTAAGACATAAATGAGAACATCAGAATCTATCTGCAGTCTCGCACACAGCAGTCCTGAGAGAGGCAGAGGGAGGGAGAGAAGTGGGGGGAGGGCTGACCAATTTATCTTCAGTCTCTCCTTCCTCCTCTTCTAATGTTTCCATCCCCATTTCTCTCTTGCTCTCCTACTTCCTTTCTTTCTCTGACAGTAAGAAGCACAGGGGCGGAATGTGGCCTGGTTGAATACATCAGACTCAGACTTTCTGCCTGTAGTTTTTAGTCTAATTGGGAGCAGCAAAGCGGCTACGTCTCAGGCTCGGCCCAGACGATGTGACCCCAACGGATTCTGACATTCCTTTCTAAATTTATCCTGCATTTCAAACATTGGCTGATCCTGGCCCACTTTCTCGTCCATATGTGTGATAAAAAGATAACGCCAGAGAGAAAATGAAACGATTGAAAGTTGTATCAGATGGAGAGCTGTTTAAACATGGTATATAAGCAAGATGGTATGCTAGTGCTGATGCTAGTAAGAGTTACGATGTAGTGTATATGGCAGTACTGAGGATATGTGGAAGAAGAGGAGGAGAACAAAAAGAAAAAAATAGATCAGTGATGGCTGAATGATTGAGGAGCTGCGATTCAAGTTAATAAGTTAATGAGATAGGGACTGTCACTTCTGCCCTCTGTGGCTCTGCAGAAACCTTGTACCTGTCGTATGTTGATCAGCAACAGTTTTAAGCCCCAGGTTTCATGATGACTCAAACTCCCTGCAAAACTGGATTATAACCATAAACCAGGTTTTTCACTGCAGCCACATTTTTCACTTTTTGTGTGCATGTGCATAAGACAAATATAGGAGAACACTGGTCCTGAGTTTGTTCCCTAATCTTCTGAAAGGCATGACTAGCAAAAATGTTTTACCCCAGTTGATCCAAAAATACCAAAGACATACTTTTCCTTTCATTAATTACAGTCATTCTTGTTCTTTGGACAGTTTGGTTTAGTGAAAGTAGGAGCTCCACAGAAGCAGCTCCTATGGAGAGTCACCCCTTTATTTTGTTACTAATCCTAAAAACACTCCCACAATATTATAATTGATAATAATTATCCCAGAATGGATAGTCATCTTAATCCATATAACTGTGTTCCTATATATATATCTCAAAACAATAAATATACATTCTAAAACTATTTGATATTAACTATTACAATACATCTTAGGTGAACACAGCTGTATTTGATGTGGTTATTTAGGTTTTTGTACAGTCTCCTATAGTATAACATAATGACTGGATTACAAACACATTGGTGAGTTGGTGACTTCCAAACCAGCAACTTGATGGATCAGTTCTTGCTTTTAAGGCACATACTGTGCCTTAAAACTTTGTATATTTGGTAGCAGGTGTCCATATTTGGATAAATAGGACGGAACTAGAGAGGAGCAGCACCTACTGTGAGCATGAACCACATCAACTAGCACTGTAATATTAAAACGCTTGAAATCATTTTAGCAGCTTAATAACATAGCACATATTGGTGTGTTGAACAAGTATTTCCAGGTTATGAAATCTATCAACACAATAAAAAAAACAGCTACCTGAGCAAATTAACCGGGTAGTGCACAGCTCATACAATTCGGTACAAATTAATGCTAACAACAGCTAATGCAGCTAAGTTAAGTCAGCTGTTGAAATTAAGCACTGATGAGCTTTATGAGGGAATCCTCTGATGGTCATGTTAGTACACTAAGGAAAACTATAGCAGAGGTGCTTGTCAGAGAGAAAAAATATGATAAAAATATAATTCTATCAACTCTGAATGTCTGACTTGACAGCAGAGTAGACACAGTTATGCAGGTATTTCCTTTTTCCTCTTTTTTTTGTTCTTGATGTAGACATGTCCACTATAACATAGGGGTAAATGGGAATTGACTCGCTTTTGCAGCCAGCCCCTAGTGGCCACAGATATTACTGCAGTGTTTGAGACTTGCACATTGGCTTCACTTTTCAGCCCGAGGGGTTGCCTTTTGCCCTGCACCCTTAGATCCTTGACTCCCTGATGCCCACAGTTTCAGCAAAACCAGAAAACTGTCTACACACCCCTGAAGACGTGATGAGATGCTGGTCTAGAGGTGAGCCGTGTCAAATCCACATCACAGAGAATCTGACACACATACATCTCAATGAGAATGGAAAAGAAACAGCCTTACCATCTCTGGACGCTCCAAAAATTCAGTCTCACTGGATGTCTGTGAGGTCTTGTACTCTGCTCTGTGGAAAACATCCTAACAGGAAATCATAAAATACTATAGGACCTGACCCACTCAGTACAATAGAACCATGGCGAGTGGTTTCCCTGGTTTCCCAAACCACTAAGTCTACCCTCTTCACTGTAGTTGATAAGAAACAGAGAAATGGACCTTCTGTTACTCCCACAACTATCTCACCTATAGCTCAACCGATTCACATTTGTTTTTAGTGTTGTGCTAGGGCTGGAGAGAGATCTTGAACCTACTGTGAAAAATGGGAAAGAGTGTTGTTTATATTTTTATGCAACATCTGCACAATCACAATACCTGCAAAATATACATACAGTACAGGCCAAAAGTTTGGACACACCTTCTCATTCAATGTGTTTCCTTTATTTTCATGACTATTTCCATTGT
>JAPQRQ010000015.1:14294738-14306298 GCA_037367365.1 Apogon talboti | reverse complement strand
TATACAGTAAAACTAATTTCTATTTATGAACAAATGCACATACTGTAAATACATATATGCAGTATTGACTAAAATTCGCCCAAAGCATGTTTCATTCAGAGACCAAAATAAAAACACACTGAACCATCCATCTGTTCTCTGCAGATGTCCTAATGCTCCCAAGGAAATGTGTAAAAATAGTTATTAAAATAGGCTCCAGACAAAACTGTGTAAGTAAATGAGGTGTTTCAGTTTAATATGTCTTGTGTAAAGTACACACAGCCCTCAGACACATAGTTCATCTAAAGTTCATGTAATACAACAGCAGATGGAAGGCTCCAGAAGACAGGGAGGATAGATGATCTGAGTATAACTTTTATGTGAGGTTGCATTTTATTTTATGTCTGTGTTGGCTTCCATGAAAGTTTAAGAGATGGCACTAAGTTGAAGACAAGATAAACAGCTCTGTTAAATTTAAAGGCAACAAAAAGTGAAGAATCGCCCTATGTGCTAAAAATTCTAAATGAAAACTGAATAATGTGTTACAGCTGTGAACTCCTTCTATGGTTACTGCACACTGGAATATTTTTATTTATATTAGAAAACACTTTTGCAATGAATAAACTCATTCAAATGAGACAGAAATATACATGTGCATGGTGTAATTCACAAAGTAACCTGTGATGGATGTAATTCACAGAAAATTGTATATTGCTATGAAATTCACAGCAGTCATGCAGCTAGTGTCATGTTGCATTTGAGTCATGAATGTTGCAAATTAGGAGATATTCACAAATTTGGGACAAAGTCAAAAACTTTCTAAGAAAACAGCATCCAAATCATAAAAGACCAGAGTAAATTGCTACACACAGTTCAGATGGTTCAATTAATATTTGCAGAAGGATTGAATTAATTGTACACAACTCTTTCCACCCCCAGTTTCTTTCTCTTTGTCACTGTCACTTTGTCCAAACCTGCGACCTGATGGTAACAGCTGCAGAAAACACTGCATTATTGACTATGAGGTCCTGATTGATCTAGTGTTTAATGAAGTTACTGTTTATGTGCAATGTGCACAAACATCACACAGCTTCTTTTGGAGTTCAGAGATGCCCTAACACACAACCAGCCTTGAAAACCAAGCAGAAAATAGGTACTATTGTTTCTGCAAAATCCTGGATACATGCAGATATTCGGATCGTATTTGAACAACATTAGATTAACATCTAGACATAATATAATAGATTTCAGAACAGCCTGAATCCCATTAAAACTGTAGATTATTTTGATGGAAATTTAGAATGTGTAATAAATACAAAACACTGGAGAAGTAAAATAAGGAGTCGGTTTTCCTATAGGTGGGTCTACAACAGTCAGTTCTCTTTTTCCATTATGGACCAGTCTGTGTGCTAAACTAGAAATATCTCCACTTTTGAAGTGCAGAACTAGGGAAAATTGGATTCAGGTTCAAAACTTTATGGGTGTTTTTCTACTAACATATCAGTTGGCCAAAATCTTTTGTGGGTAAGTCCTTAAAACAGAACAGACTGCAGCTGTGAAGTTGGCCCAAGCAATCCATTGTTTGTAGATTTGGCCCAAAGGGTTCATGGGAAAAGTTAGCCTAATGAGTTTGCAGTCTGGAGGTCTCACTAATCTTCATGGATTGATTTTGTAGCCTTTAAATCCTTTTAATCTGTAAATGAGCGGGAGGCCATTTCAATGTAAAATTACAACAAATCATTCCTGCAAAATTTCCAGCTTTGCCGGTGTATTTTGATGAAAACTTGCTGGCTTCAATATTGTCACAGTGTTTTATAATAATGCTAAGAAACTGGATTGTATTTAGTTGCTTCAATACAATGTTAAGGGAAATAAATTAATGTTGCTTCCCCAGTAGATGATGAAAAATAAATGAAAACTTTCGTACCAGGTCTGCTCTGCCGTAGTGTGGGGCCAGTTGTGGCGACACAGGTGTGCGGTGGTGTTGTCAGGACGCCGATAAGACTCCAGATGACTGACTACTGGATAGGGGGTCATAATGATGAAGGCCAGCAGCCACGTGGCAGCAATCACCCGATAGGCATGGGAACGGGTCTGCCACACCCGTGACTTCAGGGGGTTACAGATGGCACTATAGCGCTCAATTGCTATGGCAACAAGGCTAAATGTGGAAATACTCACTGAGATGCCTGTGGGGAAACAAAACAGATTAGTTAAAAGACAGGAGTAACCTCACACGCTGCTGTCAGGTCTCAGATATCTTGAATGAAAAGTTATTACCATCTTGAGGTGTGAATAGGATTTGGTTTAATAATAAGTAACAAAACATGTTTGTTGGTGTGCACATAATATCTATACATAATAATGATAACCAGAACAGCAAATAAAATGTTGTGTTCTCCTGAGAGGAGCCTGCAAATGAATGCAGTTTGAGGCGTGAAGGTCTTATCTGAGTCTTGTTCAGGAGGAAATCATGTTGGCCTGAACCACTGATGTGATCTGCCACGTCCATCCTGACAGGGCGAGACGGGAAATTACTCTTTACCTCTCTCATACATGTTCCTAACTAGAATACAAACTGTGTGTACCTTTGTGTGTGAGAGCCACCAGCAACTGATTGGTGCACTATGCTGGCAAACCTACAAGAGGAGAGATCAAAAACCCACCCAGTGGTCTCTCCCTGAGGCTTTCATCCCAATAATGCCCCCCTTTCACCCACAGGACCTGGGCTTCACTTAACCCAGAATAAAGGTTTCTGTTCATTACAAAACTACTTTTCTTTCAAAGGCACCAATTTCCTGACTTCTATATTCAAATGTTTACTTTTTATTCTCTTTGGTTGCAACTTTTGTATTTTTTTCCATTTTGTACGCTCTATATCTTCTTTTTATTTCTCCTGAGAGGAAAGCCTAAAACTGTTTTACTGCATAAATTTGGTGCAGAGATTAACTGTTCAGTCCATTCCCATGCAACTTTCTGAGGTTCTCTTCATATTTATCCCTCTCCTAATTGTATAATGTAAATATTAGTGGGCATGTTTAGTAGCTGTTGCTTGGCACTGAGGTGCATAGATAAATAGATTTACCTTTTTAATTAGTTCCACTCGCCTACAACATTAGCACAGTTTACATGCTGTTGCAACTTGCCGTAAAACAAATGTGCTTCATGCCTACCATATAGTCTGGAGTCCCATTATCATTCTTTTACTTATGTAACATTTTATTGCAGCACAGTAACGCAAACTGTACAAAAACAGAAAATACTAGATTAAATGGTGGTGAAAGTCACAGATCATCAATAACCAGCCTGTGGTTCTAGAAGGTTGGAGAAGTAGCACCAAAAGGGTCGCCAGTTCAATTCTCCAGACTGGCAGGGAAATGGTCTTGTGATGTGCCCTTGAGCAAGACACTTAACCCCTTAGGGCCCGTGACATGGCAGCCCACTGCTCCTAGTCTGCAGTGCGTGGTGTGTTCCCTGCATGTTCAGCTAGTGATGATGGGTTAAATATATGGATGTAAAATATATACTCACAAACAAAGATTCTTAATTCTAAGCACGTGTACGCTTACAATGATGTGCAGGAGGAACATATTTATTCTACAAAAGTGAAGAAGATAAATGCTCCTGACTTTACCAGGAAACACTCTAAGTGAATATTAAAGGCACAAACACATCCCACACAAACACGTCCCAATAAACCTCCTACGACTGGAGAATGAATGTGTGAATTGATTGCATCTCAGTGGTAATCTATGCCTTTTTAAACCTAGTGGACGAGAGCTTCCTGATTGCTACTTGTTTTCATGGTTGTTGTACCTGCAGTTCACTTGTAAAATAAATCAATAGATGAGCTGTTTCTGAGTGGAGTTTTGTAATAGCTACAGAGTCCCTCTGGGTTTGGTGCGTTGATGTGGCTCCATTTTGAACGTCTATTTGATGCATCTCAATCTACCTCTCTAGGCTTTGGGGAATAATCCATATAATCAGACTTTTAACACATTTCAATTGCAGGAAAAAAATGCATGTGTAGATTCAGAGGTTTGCAAAGTGACCAGGATGGCTTTTGGTGTGAGGAAAACAGCTTGATAAAGGGTTAATAAAGAAAAAAAAATGGTATAAATGTGCATTTGGAAGATAATAGATCATTTTGGATTTTGGAAGGACTGAATTGTCCCTGTTTATATCTGTGTGACATAATGTAAGATTGAGTATGTAGATACATTTGTATATGTCATGCCACCAACAAAAAAGAAACATCAGGATTAAATGACAAATAAAAATCATGCTACTTAACTCAACATCACGAGCCATATTAGCTTGTTAACTCTTTAAAACCTGACGCGTCATCTTTGACACAGTCTGTGCATATGCAGTTTGGATGGCTGTAACTCTTTCATTGTTTTTTGCAGTGGTTTCTGAAACCTTAGATTGTTGCGCTTTATAGGCTTTATTGGGTCATTACAGTCATTTCACTTACGCTTGTACTAGAAGCTGGACAAGAAGCCGTTTTAGCAGTATTAAACATGCAGTAAACTGTAAATGACTGCTAGATTTGGAAAGTTCTAAGTGCTCTGGAAAAATGGGCAAAAGCACACACTCACAGCATATTTTCTAGCCTTTTTATAGTCAAAATAAGAAAAAGGTCCAGACGGACCATTTTAGACTTAACTAACTAGAGAAGTCTGGCTGCTTCTATCTGTAGTCTGCCAGGTTGTCCGCAGGAGTAAACACTTATGGGAGGTTATATCAAATTATGAGATGTTGAGATTGGGAATTTCAGTCAATTTCATGAAAATGTCACCATAATGAAGAATTTTGTCTGCGGGAAACACAACAGCGGGTTAGAGAAGCAGAGTGGGCTGATGAGGAAACAGGTGCATGCTCAGGGTTTGAGGTGGAAAATAATTATGAAATATAGCCTAGTTTATGAATTGTATTAAGTAGCATTAGCTTTAATGTAGAGCAAATATAACATCTGAAAAGCCAAAATACTGAGTTCATTAAAAAAAAAAATGCATCTTTAACAGAATAGGGTGATCTTATCTAACATTGTCATTATTTAAAACCATCTTAAATCATATGTTTATGTCATAGTTTATTTATGGTCCTAACAATACTGAAATAACACCTCCACCCTGGCAGGAAATATGTGATTTACTAAAACATTGTGGAATGGAGTAGGTTGTTTTGTCTCAGATGTAGATAATAAATTCTTAAGGACTGTATAATTAGTGCAGATGAGTCTTTTAAGCAAGTTTTCATAAAGACAATCACGAAATACAATAGATACAGACTATGAGTGAATGAGTGGTGTTAATGACAGGGTTGCAAATATTGATATTGTTTTTGAGGTGATTAGTCCTGCAATCTGCACACATATAATGCCAATGGCAGTCCAAACTTCAAAATGCCTTTTTGTATGAGAAAAGTGTAATATCAGTCTATGGCTTTAACTTCCTTATGCGGATATTTTTTCTCCTAATCCATGTCTTTTCAAAGTTTTGATAAAATTCCGATGTGTAGATGGTGACTGAATGGCTTCATGGCTGAGCGCATATTCTGTGAGGATAAATGTCATTTTAGCAGGTTTCACTCACAAAGTTGATTCCATGGACCAAAGGTTACTGGATAATCTCCTAAAATAAGAAGATTATATCTATACCTGTGCTATGTGGTAG
This sequence comes from Apogon talboti, assembly GCA_037367365.1. Taxonomy (NCBI): domain Eukaryota; kingdom Metazoa; phylum Chordata; class Actinopteri; order Kurtiformes; family Apogonidae; genus Apogon; species Apogon talboti. The sequence continues at coordinate 14,300,641 of JAPQRQ010000015.1, read as the reverse complement.
TCACAGCCAGTGCCACATAGAAACGTCCATCCTATCATATCAGGAATATTGTATTTTTGTGTTGATTCCTTTAATAGACTTAACTTGTTTGCTTAACAAACACAAGTTGTGTGTGATATAGAAGATAGTTTTTAGAAAAGAAAAAAATTGCATTCTTTTACTACATTAAAATATACAGTAGAATTTTTTGCTCTTCTACGCTTGAAAATTGAATTGAACATCAACAATATTAAAAAATATACATGCACCTGTATGTGCTGGGGATAGAATTAATCTGAACGCCAATAGGATGTTTTACAAGCTATGGATAATGGCTGGATTTGGTTCATGGTTAAAGTCATGGAAAGATTGTTTTCATTTTCAGTGCCTCAAAACAAAAAACATATTTTTTAAGCAAAAATGCATAATCACCTCAGTAAAGCAGCACTGCAACATAACAAAGAAGTAGAAGTACATACTAGACATACACTATTCCCCATAAGGTTGGAGTAAAATATTTTTCTCTTCCCATGAAATGATTGTGACAGTGTGATTTATTCTTGACAGATATAGTGGAACTGGGTTTACTATAAATCTATAAATCATTGCACCAAAGATCAAGATTACTGATGTGTATAAATAGGAATGTGTCTGAAAACTAAATTATTCCAACTTTACAGAAATAGAAATAGAAATGTGGATCTTCTTTTACATAAATTCAAGATATCTTGGACTGTAGAGACTTCTGAAAATTTCATGCATCTATTATTAATAGTGTAGGAAAAATAAGAAAAAGGCAGAAAGCCTGTAGGGTGTTTATTGGGACTAATAACGTAATTTTCTGAAAGTATGAAGTAAATTGGAGATGGTCAGTCGGGAGGCCTCTGTTGATTTCACATGGACTGACCCATCTGTCTGAGTGAACCCCATTTAACTAGAATGAATAATTAATCTGTCTGAAGAAATGTTGGGCATCTCCATGTAATCTTTATACTCTCCTCCGTCTCCTTCCGTTTTTCTCACCCATGAGGTAGGCCACTATTTTGCACATGGCAGCTCCAAAGATGAAGTCCTTCAAGATGCTGGGGATGAGGTTGAAGGGCATGCAGAAGACGGTCATCATCAGGTCGCTGATGGCCAGCGACAACAGGAAGGTGTTGGTCACGGTTCGCATCCGCTTGTTGACCGTCAACACAATGATGATCAGCAGGTTTCCAAACACACTCAGGAAAAAGATAAGTGAGTAGAGGAAGATCCGCAGGGTGTGGTCCTCATCTGGAGGAGACAGAAGCCACAGACATGTTACAGTCTTAACAAAAAAAAAAAAAAAAACTTCAGTTGTGTCAATGTTATTAACCCCTTAAGGCAGTGGTGGAGTACCCCCTGAAATATACGTTTTTAGCCAAGTACCCCCAACTCTCGTGTCAGCATTTTTGATTGAAAAAATGAGGCAAAATTTGTTCCTGTGCCAAAGGTGTGCTAAACTTTGTAAGCAAACAACATATATTTAACTGTAATATATTAAAAAGAAGAAAATTTTATATGTAAATTTTGTGTGCAAAATATAAACTGAAAAATGTCCTCTTTCATTGATAAGAAAAATAAATTAATTGGTCAGTAATTAATAAATGAACCTTTCATCAACAAAAAATAATTACTTAATTAATCAAATAATCCAATCTTGAATTATATAAAATAGAAATATTCTTAAAATGTTACCAAAGCTTAAACAAGATGATTGACAATAAAACTAGGAGTGCCAATTTTATTATATGAATGTATTTATTGTGTTTTATATTTCAGCATTAATTCTCATTATTTATTTTGCACTCAGTATCATTATTTATTTTGCACTCAGTACATGGTGACTTGGTGAAAATTTCAACTACCCCGTGAGCTTCTTCCAAGTACCCCTGGGGGTACATGCACCCCCATTTGAGAAACACTGCCTTAACGGCTCCAGTCAAAAATTTGTGACATATAGAAACAGTTGAAATGGTGTGTGTGTATATATATATATATATATATATATATATTCCCCCCAATAACGGTTCAGGTATATTCAACACGCTCCTAGGAACCTTTTTTCTCGTGGGATTGGTCAGTGACGGACCTACAGTACATTTGGCTAATGGAAGCAGAAGCTCTCACTTATGACACCCGTAAAAGGAGGCTGTAAAAGTGGATACATTTTTGTATATAAGGAAAGTTATGCCAAAATAAAAATACTCACTAGTTCATTGTGTGCTTGTAAGGCATATATATTAAAGTAGACTACATGAATATTTTTAAAGTTATTTGAATGTTTAGGTTTGTAACATATTAGTGACATGTGGCTTTAATGAAATGGTGCTAGCTGATCAGTGTTATATTTAGATGGTCTTCATCATGCATGCATTTTCCTTAGGACCTTTTTCACAGCAGATATTTTTACTTATAAGAAGGAGAAATAAAGTGTAATTTCCCATTATGGTCTATCAGTTTCAGTGTTTGGAGTTGTATATGCTGGTTTATTGGAATGGCCTCATGGAGCAATAAATACAACAGAGCAATAATTACTGTTGTCAGGAACACCTGTGTTTGCCTGCTTTTACAAGCCAAAAACTCTGCTGTGGAAAAGATGTAGCATCATGTAGTCAGACTGATTTTGTCACATGTAGAGACAAGACTCATACTGTACAACTGTCCAAGTAATCACACACACACTCTGTATTCATTCCAAGAATGTAATAAACCTTTGTTTCTGGGAAGTGAGCGTTATTTATTCTAAAATATTTTCCATAATATCTGGGCAGAGGTACAAGATCGTTCAAGGGAGGCCACTTCCGCAGCAATTAAAAATATCAAGTTGATTTTAAATAAGTGGGCTTTCATTATTCTGCTGCTTTGCTTAAAAGATAATATATTTAGCAGTATGTGCCATCTTTCTAGTAGAGTTCATTTTGCTGTGAAAATGTATAGGCTGCACTAATTAAAAAGCAAATGCCTTTTTACTCTTTATCTGTAGCTAGTGTTTGCAATTACAGAAGTGACAGCATGACAGAAAAAGGTTAATGTAAAAAACGTTATCAATAATGTCAAGCCAATAGCTGCAAAGTAACCAATGTCAGTCACTGTGTAGTCAACATTAATATATGCCAAACTGCAGACAGCTTCTTCGAAAAGTACAGGCTGGCGATTGGATTCTTTATGTGCTCTCAGCCATTAGCAGCTCCAGTGAATCATATCCTGTAAAGTCCATGTTATCTGCTTTTGCTGTTATTGAACTCACCCTTTGCTCAGGCACATCAAGGGAGCCTACCATGTCGGGGATTAGAAACAGCCATGTCCACTGTAATTTTTACAGCACAAATTTATCCTTTGCATTTAACACAACCTTATTTTTGCTGAAGTGAAGGCAAACACTGAGGCACACATTCTAAAGAGCTCCTTGCAGAACTTGTAAATTACTTTAGGTTAAAAATGTCAAATCCGCCTTGTGCATAGCACCAATAATGATGTATTCTACAGTCTCTTTTCATTCAGTGCTCTCTCCTTCCAATCATATACTTTCAGGCATCCCTCATTGATCTTTAGCCTTTTCCATCTCAGAAGTCTTTTGAGGTTTGCCTTAATTGCTTTATTTCCACGTCCATTTCAGCTTCCAAAAAAGGCAGCAGCAAAATCAGAAACAGAGGTGAGTAGAGCTTTAGACCATCAACATTTTCTGTCAAGTACAAGGGGTATGATTAGAACATCATTAAAGGGTGACATTTTTAAATCTGAGTCCTCTTTCAATTATTACCTTCAGATACATTCTGGATATTTTTAACACAGAATAAAAGGAAAGAACATGGAAAACAACTGTTAGAGTCAGCGCTTGTTTTGTCCAGTCTGGTCTTTTCTGGTAAGAAGATATTAACACTGGTCACTTAAACAGAGTACGTAACAGTACTGCACATTAATGATAGAGGCCACCTACAATAAAAAAGGAAAAACAAGTTTCTACTCACACATGGTGGTCTCTGTGAACACCAACCCCCTGTGTAGATATAACTGACTCAATTCTAAGGTAATGAAAATGCAGTGGTCCTTATTGTCATGTAATTATGCACTAATGAAAACCTCATGAGGAATGCTTGATTGTTGTATAATATTTTCCTGGTATTGCAGAGCTTTTCTCCAGTTTTTAATGCCATTAAAAATATGCATTTTGGGTCAATTATTCCATCTTTGCCCTTGTCCAAGGTATCAGTTTACACAAAAGTTTACTCACCTTACATTTACCTTCAATTTTACAGATTACGGTAAATGAATTTTAGTGTTTATGTAGTGCTTTTCATCCACATTTGTCCACTCACACACCAGTGGCACAGCCTGAGCGACAATTTGACATGTGGACGGGAACAGGGAATTAAACCGCCAGTATTTACTCTTTGAGGACAAATCACTGTATTATAACAAAATATAATACCCATATCCCATATTAACTTACTTGTGTCATGTTTATTTAAATCCTGAGTCTAATTCCTGTTGTCTTCAGTAATCCACCTGGGATGTGTGTTTATGTGTTTATGGTTTACAGCCTGAAGCTACAAAGCTGCAAATGTCTGAGTACTGAACACAGAGGCTGGCAGAAAGAAAAACACTAAAGACAGGATCCATTTTGGCAAAGTATGTGCTTCACATATTAAAAATGGAAGTTCTGAAACAATAAATCTAGAAAAAGTCAGCCAGTTTAGTCAAACACACTTCATTTGCTTGAACTAGATCTGAGCTAATGACTTTTAAAGCATGACAACAAGCTGAACCAGAAAGCCAGGGATGACGTTCCATACACATCTGTTTTGACATGTTAAGAATGTAGATCATCAGATAAGTTCTGTCTCATTTACACAGCTAGTTATGCACACTTTTTTTAATTTTTCCCACCTAGATTATAATTCATTTCATGCTCTGTTCAGTGAATCCACCTGATGTAGAATTCTACAGCTAAAATGTTAAAAGAGCCCAAGGATTTCAAAGCATTAGTTCTGTGGTACCTAACTGAAGCTGCAGAGAAAGTCCATCTGAGTTGCTGTAGAAACATGGTGGTGCCACACGACTGATTCTGTGAAAACTTGAACCACATCCTCTATATATACAAACAATTCATTCTAAGGACATGAAAATGCAACAATTCATGCTTTCATGTGATTATACACAAATGAAAACATAGTTATGAATATGATATTCCATTTCCCCGAGGCTTTGGAACGCTCTACCATTGGCACTAAGCACGTTAAACTCGATGGAGTCTTTTAAAAAGCAACTGAAAACATACTTGTTTCGACAGGCTTTTAGCTGGGGGGGGTTTATCACCATTTTGTCACTATTTGCTTTTATTTTTTTATGCTTGTGTCTGTATTTACAGCTCTATCTTTTTCTTTTACACCTGTGTTCAATTGTGTGTTTTGTTGCTTATGTTTTACTTCTGATTTTATTGTAAAGCACTTTGTGAAGCCTTTCTGTAAAAAGTGCCATATAAATAAACTTTATTATTATTATTATTTCTGTAACTAGAGCCACCTACACCCTGTAAATTGTACAGACTGAACACATAAGTCCTCTCTTTAAACCGTCTTTTACAGGAAAGCATTTGTGAATTCTTAAATATGTCATTGTTGGTTTTATCTTTTTTTATCTAATGTTTTTATCTGGGGTGTTTCCACAGTGAGGACTTTATAACATTGTTATACTGTAATAATAATAATAATAATAATAATAATAATAATTACTATCATCATTAGTAGTAGTAGTAGTAGTAGTAGGGCTCAGCTAAGTCAGTAAAAGTTACTGTCAGTCAGTCTTGCTCATCCGTCTGTACAAACACACACACACACACACACACACACACACATAGTTTCTTTCAATCTAATGACATGTGGCTTCACCATCTGTCTCAC
>JAPQRQ010000015.1:14253887-14265233 GCA_037367365.1 Apogon talboti | reverse complement strand
CCCACCAAGATGAATGAGATGTGCTGCGACCAAAACTTTACCTGTGACACAACAAATGGAAAACGGAAACTGATCAGGATTATTATCTATTCATTTATATGTATATGTAATTCAAGGCAGTGAGTGTCTACATGGGGGGAAAAAAAAAAAAAAAACAGCACATGCTCAGGTTCACTGTAGATCAAGACAGAGAGATAATGATTTACAGTCACGGTATATGACATGTGACTATTTCTGTAGATACACATGTGTGAGCCTGTGAGTGAGAGCTTACGTCAAACTGGATGCCTAAGTAGTTCACTGTAATTTCAATGCCCCTCGTCACCGGATCGGTCTTTCCAACCCGGTCAAACACAATGTTTATTGTGGCCTAAAACAGGCAGAGTATGGGATTAGGAAAATACATTTAATAAATATTTGACCGCTTCACTGAACAGTGGCTGTAACACACACAGTCGTGCACAGAAGTGTGACTAAAAAGACACATTGGTAGGACAGAGATGTAAATACTCTCACCATGAATATTTTCCAAACACAATAGATGGAGAAGAAGTATCCGAGAAAGTTGAAGTATTTCCCCTGGAATGTCTTTGAATACTCAATTCGCTCCTATAGATAAGGAAAGGTGGTGGTCAACAGGATATCACATCGACAGCATGTCCTTTATGGCACAGATAATCAAAAGGGAGTGCACATAGGCAAACAGCGCCACAGTACTGCAATGTCTGCAGTCTGAGTCCAGGCCAGAGGAGCTGAGCCCTGTAACAGGAGCATCAGCGGTGGATTTAAGATTCATTCTGTGACTGTCCAGATTCAGATTATGGCAGATTTAAAGACACAGTATGTCATTTTTGCAGTTAGGATTATCTCCAAAAACATAATAAAAGTAGCGTTGTTGTTTTCTCCACTATTACTGATGAGATGTGACTCAAAGACCACATCATGAGGTTAAATATATTTTCATTTTTCCCATATTTTGCTCGGTTATCCTATTTCCTTCAAAGAGTCGCAAGTATTGTTTGCTAGCATAATAAATTTTTTCTTCAAAGTCAAAGACAGCATTATTGCCCCTTTTGGCCATAGATACATCACATACAGAAAAGTGAAATTTAATGACTTTAAAGGCCCCACTGCAAAAGGAGTATAGTAGACAAAATACCAAAAATTGAATAGAACTATGTAACTATAAATGATAAACAATATAATTATAAACAGAGAATATAACAGGGGGTTGAGGAGACAATAAATACAGAATAAAGTTGCAACAGTGAAGTTAAACAGATGAGGTATTGGTAATAGAAGTTATAGAATGTTGATAGATAACTTAATACATTATGTTATCATGGGATTTACCCTGTATTTACCATGTTGTATGTAGTGGGATATGACGACACTGACATGTAACCAAACAAACAGGTCATACTGAATAAAACTATGGATAACTCTCAAAAACATTTGATATAAGACACAAGTCAACAAAATATAAATCATTGCTCTACTTGTTTTAAGATATTGCAGTGTGGACCTGCTACACATCACAGCTGCCTATAAGGGACGTATGCTGCGTGTTAGTGTAGACGTGTCACCTTGGTGGCTTGCAGGTCTACAGTCTCCAGGAAGAGCTGTCGACTCAGCTCCTCTAGAGCGTCGACTTCCTGCTGGATCAGAGAGAGGTCTGAAGAGAAGAGGTTAAGGCTCGTCTTTACGGACACAAGTACTACTTTCATATCTGTATCGTTCAGTGTTAGCGTCCAAGGATACTTTCGCTGCCTGTCTGTGTGGAGGTCACACTCTTTATCATGCCCCAGAATCCTGTCTGTTTGTTCTGGTCTTCCCCGCGCTGGTACATCTGCCTCCGTGTCATGGCAATTCTGCATTCAATACAGATACATTACACCAGGCTGTGACACAGTTTTACACCTGTTTTAATGGAACGGAGATCACTTACCGTTTTTTCTTGCTGACAATCATGTCCATGGTTTGGAGTAGCCGCCTTTCCAGAGCGAGTATGTCACTGTCTGTTACATTTCTATGAACACATCAGTTCAGTTCAGTTCAGTTCAGTTGACTTTATTAATACCCGTAGGTAGATTTGTTCTGCAGTAACAGGAGATGGCATCTCAGACATTCCCAGACACAGGACAAAACAGAGGACAAGTTAAAATAAAAACAGACATGGCAGATACTCACAGTGCTTACTGAAGGATTAAAACCAATAAAATTGCCTACCAGGCCAGGGTCAATAAAATACTAAGGTCAGATTTAAATACATATAAATAAATAACGAAATAGACCTCAACAATAAAGTGCGTTACGTGCATTAAAATTTGTTTAAAAGAGAGACAGCAGCAGGGACAAAGCTGTTCTTATAGCGAGTGGTCCTAGTTCTCGGGACTACAAATCTGCGCCCGGATGGCAGCAGCTGAAACTCACTGGCTAAAGGACGGGAGGCATCGTTTAAGATGGAGCTGGAGAGCCGCTGCAACTGTTTGGCGTACAGCGACTCCAGGCACAGCTGTGTAGCCGCTGTAGCAGCTTGTGTTTGACTATTGTCATATGAACGAAGATACAAGGGCATCATAACAACTGATACATAATTGGATTCTTAGTAACGTGTGGTCTGGTTGTGTCGAGAGTCAGAGAAAATCAACACCTGGACTTACCTGAGAAAATACGACATGTACGTGTAGGGACAGTTGACGGCACCAAACCCCGATAGCAACGCCATGAGTGTCACGCCTATTACACCGACACGGCTGATTAGCTGCTCAATGGACAGGATTCCTGATGACAAGACATCAAAGAAATGAGAATAGCAAACCACCTGTCAGAGTTATTACCCATCCATCTGAACACAATTACATGCACCAAGAGCTATTATTTTGTAATTATTCTTATTATAGGTGAAAGGAGATAACTGTCACTATTCACCTGTATAAAAGCACCTATATAGATCACACTGACAGGAACGTTTTATTTCATAATTTACACATCATTTCCTTCTATTTGAGATTTAACATTTAATACATCTTTAAGATGTAATTTCACCGAACCTGCTTAATCTAAAAGCACATCGTTGACGTCATGGTCACTGTATATTTCAGTAACAGACTTTGTATATTTAAGTTATTTCAAATGTGCCTTGTACAATTTCTGTTTACAAAGCCTAAAAAGTCAAACTGAAATACAAGTCTTATTTAGGTGTTCCTGTGCTCTTGTTCATCGGGTGTGGTGTCTTTGTTAATAAACTGTTACCTATTTAAGTGACATAAAACAAAAGACAAAAGGCAAAAGACATAATTTAATTCAATTATTTGTCAACTAAGTGTTGCCAAAATATTAAACCTTGACTTTTTCCCTCAATGTTACAAATAATTTAGGATTTTAAAACAATTGTTTTCTGGTTACATGAACTGAAAACAAATCTAGGCGTGCACCAATACATTAGTATCAACCGATATTTGCAGATATTGGTCAATATCTGTATCAGTATATAAGATGTCTTTTCACTGATGGCAGGTGCAGATATTCATCTGTCGTGTTATATTATTAAAGTTAAGGTTTATTCATAAATTTGTATTTTTGAATCTGTTTTCGTACAAAGATAACGTGATAGGAAGGGCTGAAAGACTTAACAATATCAGTATCAGGCAATAATTTTGCAGTGAGTGCATCCCTGGACAAAACATGAGTGAAAAATACTTTCTTTACTAAAACTATGACCATATACGACTGGAGACACACATTCACAATAATGCATTACAAGAAGAAACAAACAGGTTGTGATTTAAATTTCTGTTGAGCAAAAAAGGTATAATCTCCATTTTTCACAAAGCAAAGCCTCAATTAATTAAATTAACTCAATATATTTCCCAGTCCTACGTAATTGTAATCTATTATTTCATTATTGTGACAGTCCTTTTTAATATAATCTGTATTATGTAGATAGCCAAATGCACTGTGATTTCAAAGGGCAAGGCAGGAAGATTTTGTGCCAAGTGAAGAAAATGATTCACACTCACCATGTTTTGGACTGAGGATTGGAAATGGGTCCCCCAACTTCCAGAAGAAATACATGAAGGTGAACCACACCATACAGGCAAAAAGAAGCCTTTGTCTGTGCACTGCAGATACACAGTTTTTGTGACAAAATGAAAATCAGCATCTGTGTCATTTATTCAATAGTGGTTTTTTAATGGCTAAATTTAATTGAACTTACACAGACGTATGTTGCTGACAACAAAGTAGCCAATGTAGAAAGGCACCACAAAGATGAGAACCAGCAGAATCACATACAAGTTCAGCTTCCAGTGAAAATACCGGGAACTGTAGCACAAGGTAAAGGTCCTGAGTCTTCATTTGGAAGTTAGTTGCAATAAAACACTGTTACATTCTAAAAATATTTACTTACCTACTACTTAAGGCACCCAGAATCTCAAAAATGATGAGCTCAAACATGGTACATGAAAAAGCAAAGGTGACAGAGAAAACCACCTGGACAACATACTGCCGCACCTGTCAACAAATACAAAACACAACGAGCCATTGCCAAACTACATATTCACTGGGTGATGTTTTACTGAAAAGAAATAGATTCTTACAAGACTAAAATAATAATAAATAAATAAACCGTACCTCATAGTCTTTGAAAAGCTGCCGCATGAAAAATAACCAGCCAAATCCAAAGAACAGGACCTGTATAAGATTAAGCAAAAATTATGTGAAAAGGGACAGAATAATATCACAGTCACATGTTAAATAAACATTTATTGTTATGATACATACATTACCCTTCCATAGTTTAAACCTTTGTTGAAATAACTTACTCATCTCAGAGTACATCTGTCTATTACTCTAACAAATATGCAAACATGAGTAGTTAGTCCTTGATTACAAATGAAACAAACATCAATGAATGGAAGTGCTCACAAATACAACTTTTTTTCTGCAGCACCGGGTAAGAAATAAACTATCAAATATTCAACATAAACTTTAAAAAAAAATAAAATCTAAGTCCTAATCATCATTAGACTCTATGTCCTACCCGGTGAAACACCAACTAAGGTCTTTCTTTGGTTCTAAAAAATTCTATTTATGCTCTGAACATTTCAGTAATCTGGAGGTAGACCATTCAAAACTATCACAATTAAATGTTTGTTCAATGCCATAACATCCATGAGTAACACCACAAAACACTGAAATGGTGTGTTTCATCTGACAATGTAAATAAAATAAACCCTAAAAAGAAACACCAGATAATTATCATGATAAAGTACCAGTAGTATGTGATAAACTGATACAGTAAGAATCATAGCAGCTGATGTCCAAGGAAAATGATCGCAATATAATTAAAAAAAAAAAAATCATACTGTGACATATGGTATAATTAGTCCTACTACCAAATAACTTTAAAGACTTCAACAGAGAGGCAATGACTGCTGACTTGTCTACAATGAGATTAAGTTTTTGATGATTCAAACATTTAGTACGTTTTTTGGAATACACGATTCTATTGTGTTATAAAAATGATTAAATTCCAGTATTACCTGATTCTTTCCTCCTCTATTAGAGTGAACTGCGTATGTTTGGCTTGTGGATCAATTTAGACATTTGAGGATGTCACTTTGGACTTTGTAGAACACTGACTGACATTTTTCTTCATTTTCTGACATGTAGACGAAATAATTGGTAATCTAGAAAATAACTATTACTGTTAATTACGGACTTATAATAGTGGGATTAGTCTGTTTAAAGATGAAGTCATAATTTAATTGAAATAAACAGGTTTGATACGGTTTTAAACAGCACAATGAAATGTTAGCCTCCGTTTTTCTGCATATAGATTGTAGAATAAATAGTGGATTTAAAACACATGATACCATACATAGAAAAAGGCTGTTTTCTTAGTAGTGTTGCCCACTTTTACGTTAGACTGCAGCTAAAGTTCGATTATAAAAGTTCTGCAGGCCTATATCAGTACTCAAAGATTGTCTCACAATCAGCTAGAAAGTATTAAAGAACCGTATACCAGTAACTTACACATAGTTTTATTATTCTTGTCCAAAATAATCAATAAACGTGAACCAACCTGTGAGGTGAACATAATGATTGAATCCACCAGAAACGACATGTTTTCTGTTTAACAGCTCTTTGGTTCGTCACAACCTCGAAATACGGGAGTAAAATAGTATCAGGCAGAGTCAGTTCATTCTGCCATGAAAAATCAATGCGATGTTAACGTAAAACGTCAGTTAGGTGCCTAATAAACTCATTTTAGAGGCGTTTGTTGTTCAACTGTCAGATTACACGATATTCCGGGTAGGTACGTCATTAAAACGAGTCCGACCAAAACACTTCCGTCGTATAAAGGTGACGTTCCAGGAAAAAAAAAACCTCAATAAAAATTATATTAAAAACATTTTGAGTGGTTTCAAAGCAAGTCTCACGATAAAATAAACATTTAGAAGCATACGCTTTTTGTATAACTGTAAATACGAACAATATTAATCAATGAACGCCATTGTTGGTATATCTATGTAATTATCATATTGACCAGCAGGGGTCGACACAAGCGCATTTTCAGTGGGAGAACCCTTATCAGCGGACATGCATCTGCACATGCCCCACACAGCAATGGCTCAAAGTGACGCTAGAGGGCGCTGTTTACACTGCCGGAGCTGCGTCTGAGCAGGACTTGGAGTCCAGCTGACTGAAGTTTGGAGCCGCAGCCTGCTGGTCCTCATTGTGCTGGCGGTGCAGAGAATAGAAAACACTCGGATGGGTAAAAAATAGTTTGGAGGGATGTTTGAAGACACAGCTGGATTATGAGGATGGGCGAGATGGTGCTGGACTAGAATATTTACTGACTTTAACTTGTTGGACTAGGACAGCAACAAGAGGTGAGTAACCCCATCTCTGATTTGTGACCCGTTTGTATGGAATGTCATCAGTATAATGGGAGTTTCCTAGTTTGGCCTAATTTATGGAAATTATATCCTACTTTTACATATGTTGTTTAGCTAAATGCACTATATTAGGCTGTTTTCTGTTTACAGATGGTCGTTTTAGAGTTATATTCATTATAGGGTCAGTGATGTGGCAGAAATATTCTGTTTAAAGAGCTATGAAGACTTTAATGTCTGGTGGCTTCTTATCTGCAGATCTGAATACATTATAACTGCATAATCTTCATATCAGCAGAAAATTATGCTGCATCAAAGTAGTTTTTTTTTTGTTTGTCTGCATGTTTTAGTGCAGGTAAAGGACTTTCAATTACACCTAAAGAGAGAAATTATTTCCCTTTATAAGGATTAGAATGATGTGGTGTTCCTTTTGAGTCACAGTTGGATCCCTAGTAGCTTAAGTGTTGAGGAATCTAAGCAATGATTTAGGTTGTGATGACTGAAATCTGTCCACATCTCAGTGCCACTCCTTCCTCTCCCTGTTAAATGAGCAATGATGAAGATGACGGTCCAGGCCTGCTGTAGGAAAGGTCTGCATGTGTGTTTTCTCCTACTGATGGTGGGAAGACTGCAGGGTGAGTGCGTCATCTCAGACAAATCAGCCCAGACAGGATTTACAGAGTATCCACCATGTCATCAACATATTTCACAAATGTTTCAGGTAAGGTCACAGCCCCGGCACGTCAGGAAGCTCCGGTGAACAAGCCCTTCACTCTGACCTGCATTGTTTCAAGGGAACGAGGCGAGTCCGTGCAGCAGGTGCGTTGGATGGACGTCCAGAACCAGACCCTGCTGAGCTACCAGCCTGGAAACAGGGACAGTGTGAGTGGACAGCAGCATGTGGAGCTCGGCCCCTCCCCGAAGGACACCTCTGCTGTCGTCATACACAGGGTGGGCTTCCGTGACGAAGGCTGCTACACCTGCATCTTTGACATGCATCCGTCTGGGTCACAGCAAGGACAGACGTGTTTAACAGTGACCGGTGAATAAGGCTTTCTTTACTTTCTCTGATGTTAAGAATGATTAGAAATAAGGAAAAAGCTGCGTCCAAAAAAAAAAATTATTTTGAGGAAAAAAAATTGGCAATGGATGCTTCTATGAGCCAAAAAAACCCACAAAATGTAAATCTGTATTTAAAGGAATTGAGCAGAACACATGGACCACAAAAGTGCACAAAGGTCTGTTGCAAATTCATTGAATAAGTAATGTTCCAAAAGTGAGTAGTGCAAAAGTACAACAGCCAGAAACTAGTCTGACCAAAAACTAAAAGTCTTTTTTTTACCATTGCCACCATGTTTCAACCATATCTTTATCAGTGTCATACATTCAAGATTTCCAGCAGACAGTTAAAGGTTCAATGTGTAAAATCTTGGCTAATATGGGGATCTGCTTAACCCATAAACTGATCTAAAGTGTCTGATAAACTCTGATCCACTGATCCTGTCAATACATGTAAATAATTGGTGTAAAATACAGTTTGTTGTCCTTTCATGCTCATCAGATATGACCCATTTGGATGTTCAGTCTCCATAGTTACCATGGAAACACTGTCATCTTCTACAGCATTGATTCACCAGTAAAACCCATGGAGTTGGATCAATGACAGTGGATGGAGACGTTTGTTTTTATCTTCAGTTCTCTGTTTTTGATATAATAACCATCAAGTTTAATCTGGGCTTATATTAACATCTATGATCAGTAAATTAAATAAAGGAAAAAACCTGATGTTCACTGAAAAAACGCAAAATACAGAGGATAATGTTGTAATAAATGGCGATAAATCACTTAAGAAAAGTTAAATATAGAGAGAAAAATATTTTGGAATTGTCACAAAAGTAGCACTGGGTCTTTATGGGTTAAAGCTGAATATCACTTTATTACATTAAAACCATAAGAATACTTTTACTTAGGTGTTAAGCATGTATTGGTCTTCTTAGAAAAGTTACTGAATTGGTTGTAGAAAATCAAACATGTTGTCCACATGAATGCAGTAATGCTGATGATGGGATGGATGATGGAAATATGCTTTTGATTCCATAACAGATGAACTAAAGTGATTCTGCCTCATAAATAAGATGGGTGAAGTGTCCAAAGTGAGAAACAGAGAGGCTCGTTTGTCCAGAATGAGGCGTTAGATCACATTACCTGAAGTGTAAAGTAGAGAAACTGTCATTTATAAAAACTATGCAGGAGAGGCATCACATTAACAGACCAGAGGAGTGTCGTAACGCCATGATTTCTCCTTTTGTTTGTGGTTCAGTTCAGTCTCCGTTGGTTTTTCATGACTTAATGATTTTGGATGGTTGCCCCTTGCACCCACCCTTTAAACAAAACTCAAATAGACTCCAGGGACAATAAGTCCTCCCAACAAACCTGTGTATCAACCTACTGTGGAGATTTACCGCTAAGTTATGTGCATGCACAGCCTTCTTAACCCCGATCCAACCTCTGAACACAAGTTGATGGGACTGTAGAGATGCAGCCAGTCATGTTAATAAAAAGCTGTGGAGCAGTGGGAGCAGAAAGGCTCATTGCTTTAACCAGAACCAGATGTTACAGATTCCAGTGACTGCTTTCCCGTTTGGTGGTCTCATATTTCTCCATATTAACTCTCTTGTTTTTGTCTCCCGTCTGTCTCCATGTTCTTTCCCTTATCTTTTTTTTCCGTCATCCATCCTCTTTTTGTTGTGTTGCCTCGCTCCTAGCACAAGTCACTGTTGACCGAAATAAGACAGCAGTGAGTGGGAAAAAAGCCTCCCTCTCGTGCTCCTACGGTTTGCCTGAAAAGGTGCAGCAGGTTGTCTGGAAGCATATGTCAGCGGATGGACTCTCCAGTGAGGTGGCGTCGTTCGCCAAGCGGAGCGACCCCATGATCGAGCCGCCGTACCAGGGAAGGGTGTGGCTCAGCACCTCCCTGTCCGACAGCCAGCTCACCATCCAACCAGTGGCGATCAAGGACGAGGGCTGCTACACCTGTCTGTACCACACACACCCTGACGGACCAAAGGGCTCCACAGTCTGCCTCTCCACATATGGTAAAGGTCTTTTATGCAAAACTCAAACTCCAGCTACTGTACATATTTTTTACACAGCAGCTCTACACGGCATCTAGATACAGAGTACTGTCATGGCCACTGTCAATTCGCTGCCTATGTTTGTTTTTACATACACTGAAGAACAATTATTAACATGACATAGGTCTCAAAGACTTTTATTGAGAAATAAATCACATTTAACCCATAAAGCAAGCAAGCAAAGTTTATTTACTGTATATAGCACCTTTCACAGACAAGAGAAGTCACAAAGTGCTTCACAAAAGAACAATAAAATACAAATGGATAACACAAATACAATTACAATCACAAAAAGATATAAATTAAAATAAACATGCTGGTCATATAACAACCCTTAATCCACTGTAGTTAGAACGCTTGGAGAAATAAGTGGGTTTTAGTTCGCTCTTAAAAGCATCAATAGAATCCAGCGCACATAAAGAGAGTGGAAGATCATTATCATAAAGACCCAAACATCCACCAGCGACCAAAACCATCTACCGATCTAAAATGTATAACACCCGTTAATCTACTAATCCTGTCAATACATGTAAATAATTGGTATAAAATGCAGTTTGTCATCTTTTCATGGTCATCAGATATGACCCATTTGAACGTTCAGAGGCTCTGTCGTTACTGTGGAAACACCGTCAACTTCTACAACATTGACTCACCAGTAAAACCCATGGAGTTGGATCTTGTTTTATGTTCAGTTTCAGTTAATGATATATTTCACTC
The DNA here is from genome assembly GCA_037367365.1 of Apogon talboti. Taxonomy (NCBI): domain Eukaryota; kingdom Metazoa; phylum Chordata; class Actinopteri; order Kurtiformes; family Apogonidae; genus Apogon; species Apogon talboti. The sequence goes on along the minus strand of JAPQRQ010000015.1, from coordinate 14,254,480 downwards.
AATTTTCTCTCTCTTTTTTTTTTTTTTGGTATAATAACCCCCAAGTTTAATCTGAGCTTTTATAAACATCTATATGATCAGTATTTTAAATACATTTTCACTGGTAAAATGCAAAATTCAGAAGATTATTTCATAATAAATGACAAATCACTTAAGAAATGTTAAATATAGAGAAAAAAAAACCATTTGGGAACTACCACAAAAGTAGCACTGGGTCTTTATGGGTTAAGCAGAAAACCCATTGGTGTCATGAACATTCATTATGTATAGGTTAATTCTCTTGTCAGTGCCCTTCACTGTGATACTGATGAAGACCTGGAGTTGGTCCCGAGGTGCCTTCAATGGCAGCTCACTGCTCCTGATGGACTGTACAACGTGCTAATGCTAATGAAAAGGCTAGTGCTAAGTGCTGTGTGTGTATTAGAATGAGAAAAATGCAGAGACTGAATTTCCCTATTCAGATAATACATTTAGTTAACCTTAGCCTTAACTTCCTAGGACCCACTGTCCACGTACGAGGACAAGAAATTCACAGCTTTATACAAAAAAAAAGAAACAACTGTCCACTGCAAATGACATTCCATAAAAATTTT
>JAPQRQ010000015.1:14233752-14247920 GCA_037367365.1 Apogon talboti | reverse complement strand
ATTCTTATTCTTTTTCTTATTCTTATTCTTATTCTTTTTCTTATTCTCATTCTTTTTCTTATTCTTATTCTTATTCTTATTCTTATTTTATCGGTTCATACAGTCGAGTCATGGCCAAAAGTATACAATTCTGTTTTTTCCATGAGAAAAAAACATTTTTTTCAACACTTTTTATCTTCTGTTTTTTGCAGACAGGGTTTACACACATAAATCCATAGCTGGGTCTGTAATTTATTTGCTGATAAAAAAGGATCTGAAACCTATACTATACTTCTAATTGTTCTTCACTGAAACAACCATGACCATACATATCATGCACGGAGCGTGTCAAGTGTTCACGTGTGACTTGTGTGACAGTTGTAACAGCTGTAGTTTGCTGCTGAACTTCCTTTTACCTCAGTAACTGGAGTCCACAGTTCAGTAATTACAGTAATCGGGCAGCACGGCTATAAATGAAATCTCAAGCCTAATCAGTTACGGTGCACACAGTGTCCGTCATGGACAGGCCTGACGCTCCAAACAAACAGTGCATACATTTTCATTCTGACTGCATTTATTCCGATCATTACTATCAGATATTATGTCCAGAATACGGAGTTGCTAAAAGCACTCATCCCCTCTCGTTTCTCCCTCAGTCGGGACAGCTCTCACCATCCTCATCTCCGTCACCACAGTAGCAGCTCTGTTGGTCATGTCACTCTGCTTCTGCCTCTGGAAGTGTTTCTTACGAAAAGAAGGTGAGCGTTTTGTGTCGGTTCTATTTTTTTTTCATGTCTGTCAGTGATTGGATTGAAATTGATGTCACATTTCATAGTCTGATTTTTTTTTTGTTTTTTTGGCCATTAGACCAAAACTGTTGTTTTATATACATACATAACAGTCTTTTAGTTGCAAGGCTCTAGTCTTGTTGATTTTTTTTTTTTTGTCACATTGTGCACCTGTTATATGTAGAAACACACGTATAATCACCTCTTTTTTTATTTAGACACTAACAGAGTAGCTAGTAAACAAATTCTCTCTAGGTGGTAGACTTGAACTCAACTCTAATTGGATAATATAACGTCTTGTATCTTGTGTAAATAAGGAACTTTTTAGGTTTGTCTAATTTTCACTGCTTTTTTAACTAACGATATAATGAAGAAGTAGTATGTTGTAGTTTTTTAAAAGGAATATTTATTTATTTATTTATTTACCGTTATTTAACCAGATAAGTTAGTTGAGAACTGATTCTCATTTTCAATAACGACCTGGAAGTATAGAGACGAACAACCAATCACTGTCACATTCACACCTATGGCCAATTTAGAATAACCAATTAATCTATCAGTAGTTTTTGTTCTGTTGTTGTACATGATAATATTCAGGTAATCGACACACCAGGAAATACTTTTGAAGCATTTTTATTATCGGTGTGCAGTTACATTTACTTTCTATGTCTGAAATAAATCAACAGCAAGTACTGTATGGTATTTAGAAACATAGATTAGACAGTAGTGCTATGACCTCTTGACCTGCAGTGCTCAGATTTCATTAAAAACAGCATAACTGACTGAAAAAAGGCCAAATTTATGTCGCAGTTCTGTTTCATGTGCGGTAATATGTAAACATGAGTCCATTTTTAATGTTCTGTCTTACATGCATTCCTTTTCAGCTGATTAATTTTGCTGATGAGACAAATGCATAAAAAGAGGAGGTGGTGATTCACAGAGCCTACCTCCTGAACTGTTCATCATCATCATCATCATCGTCGTCACCGTGGTTCAGATGGGAGGTGAAAACTTGGGACGCACCTCATTAGGATGTCCAAAACAATCCTATTTCTGAGCACCAACAGTACAGCGACATTCAACTTTGCTCTTCTGCTTCTGCCTCAGACTGTTATATAATCCACAGGCTGTCGTCACAGGAAGTTTATGTAAGAAATGTTACATGGATAATTATTGTGTTTCTGGTTCTATAAGTGATTGAGTCAATAGTCATACATTCCACATCAGAAACCAGAGTCACTCTAGGGCATATTGAAATACAGTGTTTTTACTTTTACAGTATATTGCCTGTCCTTTCATTTTACTTTGTTTATGCATCGGCCCTACATAACACATCTAACTCCCTCCACCCTGGAGGTCATGTGTTCATGTTTGTTAAGGATTATGTATAAACTACTGTGCAGGATTTCATGCAACTTGGTAAAAGTTGAGATCGTGAACCAAGGATGGACCCATTAAACTGAACTGGCCCCGTGGCACATGTATATTCTCCCAGAATGCCCTTCTCACTGTGAACGTCTTCTTGTACTTCAACAAAAGGGTATATGTGAAAAAATGTTACCTTCTGTATAATATCAACAAAAGGGGCCGCATGCTTACATTGTGTTTGTGTTAATATCCATTGCAGACTTTTCTATATGTGTGTGTATGTGAGTGTGCATGTACGAGAAGGGCTCAAATCTGCAGTCCGAGAGCTTGAATCAATTCCCTTTGCAAGCAAACCTTTTTTGGTGCCCCCGAAAGGAATGCGTGTCTGGTTGCCTGTCCACTCTCACTCAAACCGTTGTTCATGTGAGTGATCTAAGGTTAAGTTGGGGCGACGGCAGGATGGCTTTGTTGTTTCAGAACTCCAATGCTGATTATTTGACACCAGAGCAATGATCCTGCTCCTGTAAATATCTTTAAACAAAACTCTGAGGGCCTGTCTGCTCACTTTGAAGTTGCTCTGAGTTAGACTGGCTATCTTATGCTTTAAATGAAATGCAGTTGTGCCTCTGACATCTATTATGCTTGCATGTGTACAGGGATACTTTTTTCTTTGATGCCGATATAATCTTCTATATGAAAGCATATGGTGTAAATTTGTCAGTTATTCTAACACTTGCAGGTTATCAGATGTAAAGCTCTGTGGTGATATTACTCAGTATTAATATGATTTAGGTTTATATTCCCCAGACTCAGTACACACAAACAACACTGCTCCTGAGCACACTTAAACGTTTATTTAATAAATACAAATGTAACCGCCCTCTATAGAGCAATGTACTCCAGCTGAACAGAAAATAAAGGATGGATAGACGTGAAGTTGATGTGATAAATGCACAAAATAATAAAAATTGTTGAAAATAAGTGTTTTCTTAAAAAAAAAAAAAATCCTTATTTGTCTTACCACGAGCGATCTTCGGCTTTGTACCTTTTGCGTCGGATTTTAAGATCCATGGCATTCCTGTCTGCTTTGTCAAACCTGGCTGCCAGATGGTTATTTATTTTGGAGCCTTTTTCATCCAAAGCCAGAAGGGTTATGGTGAAGCTCAAAGAGCATAAACAGCTGGTGTAAAATCACTTTCACACACCCAAAGCCATCACCAATGCTGTTCAGATGTATTCATAAGGGGAGGGCTCACACACAGCATTTATTTCTATTGATGCTTGTATATTTAACTCTGTGGTATAATTAAATAGAGGATAACAGTTATTAATATCAATTTCCTTCAAGTATGTGTAGCTCAAACAAGACATTAACTATCCATAAAGTAATAATAGATTATCAGGATCTTTAAACTGAATCAATCCTCATAAAATGTTAAGAAACATGTCTTTAAGCTTCAGGTGAGTCTACATGTGAGAAATTGAGCTTGAGTGAACAGGAGAATATGGTTTGAGATTTTGCATCACAGTATGAGTAAGTATTACTTCAGCCACTAAAAACACTAAATTAAACTAAACTGTAACAGATTAGGTTATTGTGTTATTATCTGACACTATTTGTTAATTACATTTGAATTGCATTCCCTGTAAAATGAAACATACCTCTCAAGTTTAAGAATATTTTTTCCCCATAAATCACAAATGATCGATTCTCCCTTGTGAAATAGTCCTAAAAGTTATTTATTGCAGATTTTGAAGCGGGACCATAAGCTGTCAGCGCTCATGTGAATCTCATCAGTCTCTGCACACAAGTGACATCAGGCTTCATATGATCGTGCTGTCGAAGCTGCCTTCGCACAAGCCTCCGCAGCTTTAGTTCCTTTTACAGTCTGAACTGATGCTTTGTCCACCCCAACAGAAAAAAAAAAAAAAGAAAAAAAAAAAAGTACCCTATCACTGGATGTGTGTGTATTAGAAAGAGAAAGAGATGTTTCACAGACATGGTTTAGTAAAAGCAGTGTGGGTTCACACATCCGTCACAAATGTCACAATGGAAATGCACAGCTTTGTTTCACGTCAGTGGTCCTACAAAAACTTTCCTCTACTTTTTTTGCTTTTTTTCCTCCACACTTTCATCTCATGCAGTCTTCAGACATACTCCACTCACTTCTCAAAGCCAGATAAGTAAATCCAACTGGATTTGAACGATAAGTAGAAAGAACAGAAAGTCAAACTCCTTATTATTATTCTTTATTTCTCCTCCTTTTTTGGACTTGTTTTTGTTAACATTAATCACAACTGTTACTCACAGAATATGTCCATATTCTTTAAACTTAGTAATCACTGTTTTTTCACAGTATGTTGATGGAAAAATGTACGTTCAGCTCAGTTCAGCCAGAGTTAATGTAATGCTTCACCAGCGGGAATCTATTTTATACATAAGTCCTGCTGAGCTCAAGTAGACGGACGCAAAACAAAGAAAAAAATTTTATACGCTCATATCTTACTTTAGAGAGCTTTATCTGAACTTTATAATCTTTTTGTTCTTTTTACAAATAGAAATGTGAACAATTCCTTCAACAACAGAAATACCATAATGATAGGTCAACTGTCAGTGGTAAAATCTAAACCATATGTGGTTCAGTAAAGGCGCTGCGATGCATTCACCGCTGCATATTATGTCAGAGGCACAAAGCCACTGATCTCTTCTTTAACTTCCTGTATGTTCAACCTAATGCATGCTGATGGGTTCTGCCAGGGGCTGCATTTCCTGAGGGGGCAGTGGAACACAAAAACAGACGATATGTGTCACTAAACTGTGTGAAAATAATCAGCGCACTGACAAAATATGGCCACTGGTTACATAAAACATAATGAAAACAGCGACATATGATATTATTCAGTAGATGAAAAGGTTTAAAATATTAATTAAAATGTACTTTTATTAAAAATATATCAGATGTAATGTTATGTTAATTCAGCCTAGATTTTGTTTTGCTTAATTAAATTAAAGCTGCAGGTACTTGTAATTAGGGGGAAAAGCTCTTGTGCAGCTTTCTCCTTTCTGTCCAAATCAAAAGATTAAAATACAGATAAACTGAGGCTGTTTTACGCTGATGTGGACAAGATAGTTTTATAAAAGACACAGGACTGAAAAGTGGAGAAATCTGACTGAGTCTCAACAGTGATCAGTTACTATGGACGGTAACCACATATTTAACCTCTGATGGGTCTGAAAAACACCCAGAAGTGGCCAAAGAAGGAGGTAGAAGTTCCTGTCAGATCAATGGGATTGCAATATCGTGAAAGTTAGTTAAGAACATTTCCCCAAATGACACTAAAAATATAAAATATTATTGCATTAATTTCACAAGAAACTTGTTAAATACTTCTCAAAACTTTCACAAACATTCACAGTATCTACAGTAGATTTTAAATCTATATTACTAAAGCTCTAGAAAAAAAAATAGTTATTTTTTTTTAAAGCTTTTTAATACATTTTGATAGAAATTTACATCTATTCAATGATAAATAGAATGGCTGTTTCACAATAAAAAAAAGGAAACTATGCACTTGATTTTTTTTACAGCAACAACTTTTTAATTATAAAATTGCAATCCTATTAAAAAACAAAAGAGCATCAAAATTAGGTAATGAAAAAAGTCAGGTAACAAAATCAGTGACCATAAAATGATTGTTTTTTGGTCTCTTTCATCATCAAAGTCTACTCTTATCTTGAAAATTTAATCAATAAATCTTCAATTCATTATGTATTAAAACTAGCTTTATTCTATGTTGTTAGAGTGAATGTTTTTATTGTACTTATTGAGTAGATATTCTTTCCGGTCTCAGTCTTTACAGTATGGACCAGAACCATATGTATGTTTTCTTATCCTGTCATTTTTCTGTTTGAAGATGTCCTCGCAGCTATTTATTACAAAATCAAAGCACAAAATACAACATTTACAACATAAAAAATATTTTGAGTACATATGCATTAAATTACTAGCTGTGGTAAAAATATGTCAAAGCTTTGGCGCACACAGTTTTAAAAAGTTGAATAATCGTTCCAAGTCACATTAAGAGGACAGACACAAAGCATTTCCTGTCCTGTGGTATAGTGTGGGTGAATGCACTGCTCTGGACAGTTTGATTAAGGTTGAAGTCGTTTCTGTTCACAGTGACTGAGATGCTGTTGCCTGCTCAGCCCTCGTTTTGACACACATCACACCTACACACACCTGCAGAAATATGTCCGTCCATGATTTCACCTCTCTATGGTGAGTCACAGAGGTTTGAAACACTGATGGCAGCATATTCTGGGTTGTTATCCTGTTGAGCGGGGGTACGCAGGGCTGTGGCAGGTATCCCAGACTGTTTATGATTGATGACAGTGTACACTGTATGATCTGACACTTGGCTTGTCCCCGCTGTGTTTGCCCCAGGCTCACCCATAACAGGCCACGGGGATGGCAGTGATGAGAGCATTTCTGGCGTACTTTGAGAGTAGATGTCATTGACAATGGAAAGGTGGCTGGGTAGGACAGAAGTGTTCTCCTTGGGGAGACCAGGTATCGTGTGGGTGGACAGTTCCTATAAGATTCGGACACAAAAACAGGACCAAATAAAAAAAAATGTAATAAAAAATCCCTGCTCTAGAACACGTGGGTCATGTAAGCAACAGTGTCCCTTTACCTGTCTCTTTTTCAACTTGTAGCTCAGTATTCCTGTAAAAAAAAAAAGAAGAAATACAACAACAAAGGTTAAGCTTAACCCTTTATCAGGTAAGTGACTATTTTTGGTAATTTCCGCTTACATTACAAGACAGTGACAGCAACAGTTACAATGAGGACAGTGAGTCAACAATCTCAGGTCCAGTGTGGTCTACAGGGTCTGTAAGGTCCACCTCTGCATGGACAGTGAGTGTACCTGCTTTGTTAGGTACCATGAAGTAATGGTACTAATGTAAGTACTGATGTTCAAAGGGATAATGTGGATGTGGACAGGTGGATCAGCACTTCTGCTGTTGGAATGCTCTAAAAATAAAGTTCTAATGTTCTAAAATGCATGTTCCTTTCACTTTACATGAGTTGTCTTGTATTTTTTATATTTACTTCTTGTATTTTTTTGTTTGTTTTTTTGTCATTTACAGGTAAAGAACCAAATACAGTAACTTCAATGACCTTGATTTTCTACATAACAATAAAAAATGTTGAAAAATTTCACAGAAGTAATAAAGTCTTGTTAGGGCCTCCAATAACACACTAAGGTTGAAATTCCCTATAAAGGGTTAAAATATCTGCTTGTTGCAGTAATTCAAGCTCTGACTGTAGTTTAATGCTCTTACGTTTCAAGCCATAACACTCCAGGAAGACAATCGCTGTCAATGTAAAGACCAACACAACTACACTAAGACAAATGATGAAGTATGGCTTCAAGTCCACAGTTTCATCATTAACAGGATCTGGTGTTTTCACTGGAACAAAGAAGGAAAATAACATTATTTAGTCATAGGCAGCATTTATTAAAACCTGTGTTAATTTATATTTAAAACATTAAGTCCTACCTGTATTATAGACACAGTTCACATCTCCCTGGTGGTGGTCTGCACATTGAAAGGCAACATATATATTTATGACTAAGACTGAAAATGTAATAAACATGTTATTTACTGGAAAGAGGAAAAAGTCTCACCAGAAACAGAAACATTGATGATGTGTCCCATCACTATGTTTTTGTGTTGTTTAGTTCCACATCTGTACAGGCCTTCATCATAAAGGGAAACCCGTCGGAATGTCAAACGTGAGATGGAATTCCTCTGATCATTTTCATGTTGGGTTATTTCTATGTTCTCTGTATTGTTAAATTCTTTGCAGGCGTATATTTCGACTAATTTACACCAGGTGATTTGTTGAGGTTCTCCACAGTGTTTGACAGAACAGCTGACTGTCAGAGTTTGTTGCGGAGCAGTTTCACATGTCAAACCCCTTTGCAAAATCACCTCAACTTCACATGAAGGAATCAATCCTAAAATAAAAAACAGTAAGACAGTTATTTTCCTTTATACATCATTCATGTCGTTATGACCCTTTAGGTGGCACAGTTTTTGTATCTTATCAAGATTTCAAAAAGCTGTCTGTTTCATTCAGCTATGTTGCTTGTCGTGATATTGCGACTTTGGTGCTTAAAGGGCTAAACTGTCTTACCTATTGATAACCCTTTAACCCCTGACGTGTCTGTGTGTACGATTTATTGTATCTTCTTTATTGGGGTAGCTGTGGCCCAGGAGGTGGAGTGGGTCATCCAATAACTGAAGGGTTGAAGGTTCAAATCCCGGTCTGTCCTAGTCCTTGGCGTGGATCGGCTTACCTTGCCACCACCAGAGTGTGAATGAATAATGGATCACTAATGTAGCGCACTCTGGGAGCCTCGAAAGGCACTATAGAAATTCAATCCATTAAAAATTCAACTGTTTTCTGAATAAGAAAAATTTCAAGACCTGCTGATAGGATAGACCTTGTTCTTTCCAAAGACATCTGAGCATGCTCAGTGCACCCCCCACCGCCCGTATAATGGGGGTGAGGGGACACAGAGCAGTGAGTGAGACTGGCTCGCTATAGAAATAAACAGTTTGGGCTTATTTTTTTACATTTTCCTTGTCGTTATTTGTTTTCACTGTTGTTTGCAGTGTTGTTGTGATTTTCCTTTATTTTTTTACCATTTTTTTACCGAGTTTTGACCGCGTAACTGCTTTTTGGAGTTCAACCAGGCGTCAAAAAGCAGCTGGACTGATTTAGACAACAAGAGCCCTAAAACAAAAACTACTGGGCCCAAATTCAAATATGTGTTGTGGTTCAGTGAGTTCCAGTTCACAGTTCATGTTCAACATCCTTTCATGACACTTCTACAAATGCAAATTCACAGCAGGGGTTAAAAGGTTAACATATAACGTAACAAAAATCATTCTTATTACTACAGTAAATATTGAAGACATATCATATTTTATCGATCAATGTCATTATGAAACTCCAGCGCCAAATCATAGAATATTAAGCCTTACCTTGACCTTTTCCATGGATACCAACAATTGTACACAAGGTAAATATCAGCAAAAAGCGGTGCACCAAGGAATCACTCAGGTTTGACATGCTCATAGGCTGGAACCTTCAATCAAATGCTGCGGTGTGTGCCGATGGCTTCTCTTGTGACAAACTCACCACTTCCTGTCCTCCCACCTACATTCTGAGACCATCATGCACTGGTGTATTTCAGTGTATCATACATACATACAAATGTCCCCCTATACAGACATATACAACCTGTGTATCACCTTTAAAACATTAAATATTCCTGTTAAAATATATATTTGTTGATTCTTTCACAATCAGAAAGCTCTAGTGGTTGGAGTTCAGTCACTTGATCTCCTCTGGTCAAAATAAACATAATCACCTTTGCTAATCCTCTGGAAATCATGATTGAAATCATTGTGAGTCATATAAAGGGAATTACATCCATCCTAAATTGTGTTAAATTTGTACTATTTTTATATCTACATGCCTTCTTGTGAATATGCTTTGCTGGTCAGATGTGTACAGTTGAGGCTGTGTGAATGTTTTTATCTATGAAATAATAAGAGGTCTGCTTGTTTACTTTATCCAATCTGCCTATTGCTCCTGCAGATGACGGAAAACCAGCCGAAGTCTGAGTGACAAGAAGCCAGAAAGGCCTTACACGCAGCTCGATTCAGGCCTTTTCTTAATAAGCCAAAAATACCCAGTACATAGTTCTTGTCATAGAAACAGACTGGGATTGGCTTCATTATAGCATCTTGTGCTCTCACTAGGAATGTGGCACACCAATAATGATCTTTTGTGGTATGGCATCTGTCCCAAACCACTCCAACAGCACCATCTAGTGTCTAACACATTTTATGGTTTTTTTTTCCCTTAAATCCACAGTGCAGTGTCAGTGTCAGAGGTTTTAAAATGCTTCTATTATCAAAAACCCACTATTCTGAAGATGAAATAATCTTTTTTTTCATAGACCACTCTTTACTAAATAATTACATGTCTTTTTTTATTTTGTCTCAGTGCATAAGCCTCTGTTTTTCACAACATACAAGGAAAAAAATACAACTTCATACAAAGTAAAAATAACACCAACTTCCTCATATTCCTCATCAAGACTTTGCACAATCATGCAAATGAGGTGGTTGAGCTACAAAAAGTCAGCTCACCTAGATCTACTTACCCCTATGTGGTTTCTACTGAGAATTGCTTTTTAGGCTCCATCTTACAACAGCAAACTTAAAACAAAACTCTTTTCAAAACTTTGCTCTAATGACAACAAAGTCCAGTGGTGAATTTTTGCAGTACATAGTAACTGACCTCATTTCCATATTAATTTGATACCCACTATTGGGTGTTTCTCTGTGTGTATGTGCATTGAATGTGTAAATACTCTATGTGTGTAATTATAAACCACAGTGCACAGGAAATTAAAGTATCACACAAACACACAGTTATATTTGTCTTCTCTCGTGCTTGCCCCCTCACCCTCTCTCTCTCTCTCTCTCTCTCTCTCTCTCTCTTCTCTACTCTTTTACATGCAGCAGCAGAGAGAGCACTATTTTCTACAGTGTCAGTCTCAAAACATCCAGTGTAGACACCCAGGTCCTACCACCACATCATGGGAAACTGTACTTCAGGGTAAGTGATTGTCCATCAATACACACACATTAAATATGTCAATCTACCCTTATATGAGGCAGTAACATTTTTACAATTTCCAAGTCACATACTGTATATATAAAAGCTGTTTAAAAAATAGTGGTTGTGTGTTATGTGAAAAAGACCACACCGTTTTAAACACTTCAGTAATATTTTAACACTCAAACACTATTGCATTCTAACCCTGTTGCATCTGCTATTGCATTCAGCTTCTGCAAGGAAATAGCGGTTAGTGGTAATAATGCACAGTCACTGATAAAGATCAATCAAATATATAATATTTCATGTAGCTGTGGAGTAGTGAATGCAGTGTGTGTGTTTTTTTTTTCCTAGCATGATCTTAGATGTTGACATGTTAGTCTAGAAGCATGCAAAGTTTCGGTCAGAGACGACTGGTTACAGACAGATGAAGATTGGAGGCCTCTGGCAAGGGCTTCCTGTTGCGGCATGCGTTTTCATGTGTCAAGCTGTCAAGGAAACACTACTGTGGAGTCAGACTTACACAGAAAAGCTGTTGCAAAACATGAGGCTTTGTGAACTGACACAGTTACCACACTAGATTTAAGTTTTTATAGTTTCAAAGTTTTAAGTTTGCAGTTTATTTTATTGTAATAATTGAGTCCATCCCTATTTGTTGTGTTGTCAGGATAAAGAAGAAAATAACAGGTAATTCGACGACATGATTCAGAATGATTAACTTATACATTAACCACAAAGCCTATGGTAATGTTTAATATAATATATTGTCTTTGTTGTTTCAGGGAAATCTGCATCAGATGATGATGATAAGGTAGACCTGCCCACATCAACAACTGTTTTTGTGACTCTTCTTAGTTATCAGAACCAGCTTTTAGTCCTTAAGGCACACATATACGGTATATTTTTAACACAGCCCAGTCAAATGTGCTGTGTTATTAGATTTACATACTGGATGAACAGTTGTATGAGGCCCTTGTTGTTTCTAACAGGAAGTCAGGGACACTAACCATATAAAACTAACTGGAAAATGTGTTGATTTCAGTGGCAGAGTATGCAAATTTAGAGTTTGTATAACAGAAGGACTATCTCAGACTATGTGTTATCTCATGACAGCCTAGCGAGGATGTAATGTACGCCTCTATTGACCACAGTAACACCAAAGCATCAAAACCCAGAGCTACAACTGATGACGACTGTGACTACGCCGTAGTTCATGTCCCAGGAGCTCTTCAACCGGACTGTGAATCCGACTGCTCATCTAAAGAGGAAAATGCAGATGATTATGTTTTCATGAACTAGCAAAAACATGGTGGGCTCTTTCAAGAAGTAAGACTGGTAAATCTTATCTGAAACAACAGAGCGCATCATGTACTGAAGCGACACGTTTTCTAGTTTCTAGTTGAATTGCACAGCGAATCTTGATGTTCAAAAAGGAAACAGAAGGGAAAAAAAATAGCATCACGCAACAAAATGAGAGCAGCTGGTTGTGGTAACATCCAGTGAAGACTCTCTCTACGTCAGAGGTAACGTCAAGCCCGTCCTGGAGAACATGTACACTCTTATGTGACCTCTTTACAAACAGAAGCTGACTTCAGAACAATGTACATTTCCACCTGATATTCCTGTACATCTGAAAATTCATGGTATGTTTTCATATAATATGCTCAGAACACATGACAAGTATAAAATCCAGACATGAAAGTTTAACCACACTGGAAAACAGCTTTTCAGTTAAGTGTTAAACAGCAGTAAATGAAGGTAAATAAATGCATATTAATGGATGATGCTGGAAAAGGATTAGAACCACTTTTTGTGTCATAAAGATGTAATAGAAACTGTAACTCATTGCATATAATTCAATTAGGTCTTAGTGTTTTTGAAAGTGTCTCATCAAATCATAACTTTATATTACTATTTATTTGTTTTGTCATGTTTTTTCCCCCTGTTCTGATAAGATGCATATAGTGATGTGGTTTCATAAATTGCCTATTTTCATTTTGTTCATTTTTATTTTATGACTGATTAAATCTTTACCAAATTGATTGATGCTCAACTGCTTTTTAGGTGTTTGTGGACTGATTTTTGTTCTGTAAATTTCTTGCAAATGTATTTTCACAGATTAACATCTCCAGACTCAGCCAGGCATTAATAACTGTGGTTCTATAAATGAACATCATGAGGGTAGAGCCCAATGAAGGTTTCTGTTTTTCGCTATGAAACACTGCCTCCTCTCAATTTTTGTTATTGCAAAGCCATTTAATGTTATAACTTCTTGATATCAACATTTACCCAGAACTAGACATCATTTATAGAAAATTCATTTACAACTTCCTACCAGTAGATGGCAGAACAGTCCCTTTTTCCATTTTCCATTTTCCATCTTACACCCCCAATAAAGTTCTACAGAAATTGTCAAAGCACTCTTTGTATAGTCCATGCATATCCATCATCAACAACAGGTGAAAAAGGTGAAACATTCATAATACTATGGAAATATAATAGACCTCATACATAAACATTCTTCATTTTTATCTAAACTTTCAGCAAATGCTTGTAATGACCAACATCAACATGGTAAATACAAGCAGACGTCCAACATAATGACACAAAAGGAAGTGCAAAGGCAAAATGAAATATACAATAATTTAGTGAAACACAATGTAAAATATTCCAGAATTCTTACAACAGGCCCAGGCAAACTGTGTTCATGCAAGAAAGAAAATTCAGAAATACATTTAAAAAGCGAATGTGAAAAGTTTTTCTAAAGCACATGTATGTGGAACAAATGTGTTAGTTTGAGTTCATGCATGAGACCGGATATATGTATATAGAAAACCACTACCAATATGATAGGCTTGGATAGTTTGAGTCATGGTGATGAAACTAGTGGCACATTATTATCAGCTATGAAAATTAAACTGTTTTCAAAACTGTAACTTTGAACATGACACGTGGTAACATTTTTTGCTGCTTTTATGCGCTATTTTTTAGTGTGTTTTTGTTTTTTCCACAGAAAAGGTCACATAATTACATACTTATCCACTGTGATACAAACACTTTGCTGCAGTTTCAGTGTTCTCTGTGCTGTGTCTTTACTGTGATGAATACAAGAAGACTCTGGGCATTTGTATTAATACACATGATAATAATATAATAATATAATAATATAGTCCAAAGATCTGTAGTCTAATTCTGTTCTTCCTCTGCTTTGGTAAATGACATCGGTAGTTAATGTTGTCCATGAAACTCACACACACACACACACACACACACACACACACACACACATACACACACACACACACACACACACACACACACACAC
>JAPQRQ010000015.1:14219149-14230493 GCA_037367365.1 Apogon talboti | reverse complement strand
CGACCCTAGTGAGGACTAAGCAGGTTCAGATGATGAATGAATGAATAATAATTACTGATTTGAAGAGACAGCAAATTAATTACATGCAGCCCATTTTCCCATGTGCACATGTGTATCTGTACAGATAAGTATCAGGATGGGGCATATTTCTTTGATTAATTTTCACTGTTTCTAACATTACACATACCTTGGCAGAGTTATATGAGTGATTATCCTAGTTTATTATGGGATGGGTGTGAACTCCACAGATAAGAAAAGACGGATTGTTTAACAGGAAACGTAGGAGCAATTTATATGAAGCTGCTGATTAAATGTGTTTTGAGGAGGAAGAAGTGTATTAGCCCTTGTCATTTATATTCTACATATATGTCTACATTCTTTTTCAAAGTCTTATCTGCACCGTGACTGTAAAACAAATCCTTTCTTTGTCTTTTCACAACACTTAAATGGATAGTAAACACTGTTTATCTCCACTTGTGCCACCTCCTGTGAACTTTGTCATCGTTTTATTAAAAGGTCAAAACATTACTTGTCCTCGGATGTTGGATATCTTGTACAGATTATGGCATTACTGAGTAGCTCATCGATAATGATTTTGTAAAACTGTTTTTTACAGTCTATACTCTGGTTCTTGACACAGCCCTGTTCCTGTCAGTTTGTTGATAGCATAGTAAATATTTCTTCATGTACGAGCATAAACTTGTTTGAAATAATTATTTGTCCATGCTTGTAGCAAGGCTCCGAATCCAAATCCTCTACTTCCTAAGTGGCAAAGACTGCTGCCTCAAAGTCAAGCCAATGAGGAAGTGCCTTAAAATGTAACAAGTGTACAGTGGAACCTCGCAGTACAAGTGTACTGTAGTATAAATTTGCTTTAGAGCCTCAGGTTATGAAAAATTTTGTCTAGAAATAACAACCTGCAAATGCAGACAGTGATGAAAGTGAGGCCAGAAAGGAAGGAGCTTCTCCTTCCAGAGTATAACCCTCCTCCTCCTCCTCCTCCTCCTCCACTGTCTTCCTCACGCACAAATCGTCTTATCTTAAAAGTAAATAAGTTAATTAAACCAGTTTATTTGTTTTAATAATTAATATTTTCTGTCTAACTGCACTTTTTCTGTTTTAAAAACCATTAAAAATTTTATTTTTGGGTGGTTTTGAGATGCTGGAACAGATTAATTATATTTCAATTCATTTGTAAAACAAGTAAATCTCAAAACAAGCATGGTCATGGAACAAACTTAATTCGCAGTGAAGTACACAGTGACACAGTGACAGTAAATCACCACTGCTCCTGAAGTCACTACTGCTCTACACCAGGTTCACCACTGGAACTAGCCGAGCATGGCTACATTTATTACTGGTTTACAGAAGACCTACTTCATAGTGAAAGTAATCTGGTATTTACTGACATGTCCATATACGTCACGGAAATGAACCTGACAGTGTGTATTTTTGTCCGAGGCTGCATATTGTGGACAGCGACATGTAATAATGTTTTGTCAGGTTCAGACGGTGCTGTTTCTAAAACTTTATCGATGTTTATAAGATAAAAAACTGGATTACATCCACGGAGGCTGTGAAAGTACCGGGTAAGTGGGAGCTTTTGTGTTGTGTAGTGACTGACCTGTTCAGTGTGTGTTCAGTCCTCTCTGACTGTCAGACTACAGTCAGCTGTAGTTGTTGTAAACAGCTGTTCAGAGTGTTGTGTCCGGTGTGTGTCCAGCCCTAGCCAGTCCAGTCTGTCTGATTAGAGGTTTAATGTCCATGTTTACCTTGAAACAGTCTTCAACAATGATATTCTTTAAAGCTGACCATCATCTTTATGTGTTTCCCTACTCTGACATTCAGCATAGCAAGACATTTTTCTTCCTTATTTCATGCTTCTTACCTCTTAACTTTCATTTGTTTCTGCTATTAGTCTGTGCAGGCAGCTGCAGGCATAAAAAAAGTACATTTGCATTGTACAAAATTGTATTTGATAATATTAAAGTATCACAGTGAATGAAAGCCAAAATAAATTATGCCTTAAGATAAATTAGAGTAATAATTCAACTATTGGTAACATTCCAGATGTTGTTAGATAATTCTCAGCATTATGTATCGTGTGTTTCTCCGTTTAACCTGTCAAGACTTAACATAATAACACAGACGCAAACCAGTCTATCAAACAGCTTTATTCCAATCCTGCCCCGGGGATAGAAATGTGGGATGTGATTGTTTACCCAGTACTTACCCTGACCACTATGGGCATTGCGGGCAGTAGGGTATTGTAAGCACCTGTGTCCGTCTGTCTGTCATTGAAGGAGTGTCCTTTGGAATTCACCAGCAGATACATCAAACTTTACATACAGTAACTTGGTACACTGAGTGAATAATATGGTCAAACGAACATTAATGACCCTTATAGCCATTAAGATGAAGCTGCTTCATCAGCTGTTGGTGTTAACGCTGGTGTGAACGGCTACAAGGCACATTTTTAATTTATTTAACTTGTATTTAACCAGATAAAGTCCCACTGAGATTGACATCTCTTTAACAAGGGCGACCTGGCCAAGAGGGCAGCAGCACACACCAAAATGCAAAATAGATGATAACAAGAAATAAAAAAAAACAAAACAACAACACGAAACACAGGCAATAATTTAGTAGCAACAAAAAGTAATAATTAGAGTTTGACAAAATTTTTGAAGTGCAATGTAGTTTAGGTCAGCAGTAATTTTAAAAGTGCAAGATCATTTAAAAACATAGGCACTGTCCAATGGATTCTGTCAGTAAAATGGTATAAAAAAGCTTGTAGTGAAATGAGATCTGCTATTTTCGGCTCCGACTGACGTGTATTGCAGGCTGAGGGGGGGTGGCAAAGCTGGGGACTTGCTTCCCCATTTCAGTTGGCACCCTGGGAACATTCAGATGATACAGTTCTCATGTCCAAATGGTATAAAGACTATTGGTTCTTTGAAGAAGAGAAGTTAGATATGACTAAACCAAGCCAAGAAGAGCCATACAGTAGGTCTGAGTCAACCAATGCGTACATTCCAGAGCTCAATGAAGGCCGCTCAGCTTTAACAAACAATTCACAGTGGGGAGCCATTTTCTTGTCAGTGACACAAAATACAGTATAAACAGCATTTTTCAATTTCCAATGGGGATTAATAAAGTGAATCTACATTTATATCTATATATGTTGTTAATATACTAATATCTGTTTCAAATATTAATAACAGTAAGGTTATGACTCAGAGAAAGGTACATAAAATATGTAATATATGTGCCTTAGTGTCTTTAATAGAAGAGGGGGTACATTTTATTTTGTTAGAAATACTGCACATAAAAAACAGTAATGAATAATGTGAGAGTATCAAATTCAGGACTTTCATCAGGAACCTGTATAAAAGATGATGAAGAATGTTTTATTAGTGATTTGATTTGTTAGTGGCTGCGCAAATGGCAACAATCTATAATTTGTGAAGTTAAAGAGCTAAAGAGTTTGGACCACTAACAGACGGTGCATGATTTCCTAATTAGTTTTCACTTGCATTCACTTATCACTATACACATACAGACTCTTTGCAAAAAGTAAACTGTCCTCAGTCTACTGCAAACGCCTGCAACAACCATGATAAGAGCAAAAGCCTAGCAACAATCTTATAAAATGTGGTTATTCTGAACAGTGAGCTGGATTTACCAATCATCCTGTTTGGTTTAATCTATTGTCTGGTTATACTGGCTCTAGATGGGGTATTAAACAGATTTCCTCTTATCATGTTTCCAGTAATACAGTTTTTTAACATTCCATTTTTTTTTGTACTGATATATTTATTAAGAATGCATACACACAGTATGCAAACATAACACTGGTCTACTTTTTTTTTTTTTTTTTACAAATTATTTGAGATTCAGATTCAGAGATTAAATGTGCTTAATGTTAAATTTTTTAATAAGATTAATTGGAAAACAAATGACAAAAGTGCTTGCTGATGTTTTTCAGGTATATGATAAAGTGTTATTGCACATATATATATATTAGTTTATGTACATTATACAACAGATGTATAAACCTGTCACTAGACAGAACCTGTGAAGTGAATGTATTGTAATGTGCAGACAGTGTTTTGAAGGAGATCTGGTAGCTCTGACATAAATATTCCTTTGGAGTAAAACCCATTCTCTCGTTAATTCTCGAATTTCACATTTTGACCCCAGATTGTATCTTGGAAACTTCAGCTTACCAGCATTTTTGACTTGATTTTTCTTTATCAGTGACTCACACGTGGTAAAATTTCACTACTTTTATTATGGAAGCATTTTACTTGTAGATGAGTATAATGTGCATAAAACATCTTTTTTTTTATTAATCCTATCATTCATTACAATAATACCAAGGGGTCCCTGTTCTTTGTGGTCACCAGTCACATCATTCAGAATCATTATACAATAAATAAAATTGAATCATCATGGGTACAATTGAAATCAAATAAATTGAAATAATATTGTGCAGTATTAACCATCGGGTTGATCATTACAGCCTATTAATGATGAGGAGTTCAAGAAATGTGTCCATATCTTCTTAGTTCTCATTTATTCAGCATTTTCTTGTAGGGGTTTCTCACAGATGTAGCTCCGTAGGTTTCCCTCAGATTTCCAGTTCTTAAGAATGCTTTTTTTTTTTTTTTTTTTTTTTTTTTTACTGCAGTGCTTGCAGGTCAGACATAATACTTCCCATAATGTGCAATGTTCAAGTAGCTGACGTCACCATGTATCCAGATCATGTATCATTATAACAAATTTCCTAAAGTCTTCTAGGACTGAACGATCCCAAAGCGTGTGTAGAAAAGTCCAGACAGATGTTTTACACCTTTGGCACATGTCAGAAACCTCACCATTAACCTCATTTAGTCTGTGAGGAGTGTAGTATGTGTTGTGTAAAATGTAAAAGTCACTCTGTCTGTGTTGGGTGAACGTCAATAAAGTGTGTGAGGTTTTCCGGAGGCTGTACCAGTCATCATTGTTGTGAGAGCATTCCAGATGTACTTCCCATTTCTGCTTTACTAGAGGTCTTTTGAGTGCCAAAAGGTTATTAACTCTTTAGGCAATGAAGTAGTTTTTTTTGGGTTTTTTTTGTTTTTTAAACCTCCTAAGACCCACTGTCCACGTATGAGGACAAGAAATTCACAGCTTTATACCAAAAAAAACCAAAAAACAACTATCCACCCCAAATGACATTCCATAAAAATTTTTAAGAATGCATCTGAAAAAACTGTTGCATCATGATGTTTCCAATATAAGCAATTATTGAATTAAAAAAAGCCAAAACTCAACAACCTGTGGGGCTCCTGGGTCTGAGAAGGTTACAGTGAATGTCCTGTAATGTACAGACAGTATTTTGAAGTAGATCTGGCAGCTCTGAGACAAATATTCCTTTTGAGTAAATCCCATTCTCTCGTTAATTCTTGAATTTCACATTTTGACCCAAGACTGTATCTTGGAAACTTCAGCCAACCAGCATTTAGGACTTGATTTCTCTTTATCAGTGACTCACACGTGGTAAAATTTTACTACTTCTCTTCTGGAAGCATTTTACTTGTAGACCAGTGTAATCTGTCAATGTGATATGTCCCAATACTTTTGTCCATTTACTGTTTTAAACACTAACTATACTGACATTACTGTATGTAAGGTGCTTTGAAACCATTATCTTCTACTATCACTGCGTCAGTTTACACGCAGGTCTTCAGTACCATCCGTTGTTTCATTCTTATTCATCTGTTGTCATATCCAACCATCTGCACCTTCCCATTTCAACATGTATCTTCTTTTACTCAACATATTCATGAGGCCAATCTGCTGAAGAATTAATGTGGGGAAGATTTTACCAAAGATTGGTGAAGAGGAAGCAGTAGCGTTGGGTTTCGTTTCAGAGGCGCTTTGAGTAGTTCCTGAGAAAGCTGAAGGTGGATGTAAGGAAACAGTTAGTTAAACAGACTAAATAGGAGTTAGTGATACATTCTGAAATATTTAACTATTAGGGAAACAAGTAAAATGATTTAGTTGTTTAGTGGAGTTAGTTGGTTAGTTAAGGTGTGAAGCAATTTGATAATACACAGCAGAAAATCACATAGTGCAAATAAAGTGTAACGTGAAATTAACAAAGGGTACATATATATCAGACAAGCACTAAGACTATCTAAGAATCCCCCATTGTTCGTTTTGCGATGTCATCTTGTTACCACTTACATATCTAAGTATAGAAATGGCTTGTTCAACACCTTTCTGAAACTCCACACTGGGGAAAAGCTGCATGATAACCATATCTTGATCTAAACTCATGATTTCCACTGCAGGCAAGTGGTCACGACCTCAATCAGAAAATATGGGGCATCCCTTTTACAAACTATTGTGGAACATCTGCCTCACTGCCACTGTCTGTATTACCCCACCTCTATTCTTTCCACCGTTTGTCTACACTTCAATCGGTGTCGCTACAATAAAACAGAAAAATAACCCAAATCTGATTGTGGCTACCCATCGAAATTTACACTTTATGGTATAATACCGGTCCCAGTGTCACTAAGACATAAAAATAAAAACAAAATATGTGGTTATGAAACATTAAAGTTACATTATATTCAGTTTACTTCAGCATATTGGACCATCCATATTTTCGTAAAAGACTACGTAAAAAAAATAAATATGCCAATACATGTGAATGTTGATTTTTCATGAATCTGTGCTGCTGTTTGTAAGAAAATGAAAACCCTTCTGCAGTACCACGAGGAGTCTGAGGTGTCCTTACAAGTCCAACACTAGACATTACCAGCTTATTAATGCTCCATTGTTAGTATTTGTACAGGACTGAGCAAGTTTTTTCCCATATGAACCATAACCTGGCAGTCAGTACAGTACTTTCAGCCTTTCAACAGTACACATTACTCTTTCATTACTTTTAGAGTAACTCTAGGCTGACATTTAACAGTTTATTAATGTTTTCTTTCTTTCAACATCTTTTACAGGCCCCTTAAGCAGATGGACGACTAATCATTTTTAACGAGTAGCTATTGATTCAAAGCACAGCTTCTATGACGAAACTTCCAATGACAACATCTGCTGTTCTATCAAATATCAGATCAAACTGTTCTGTTATCTCATCTGCTGCTTTTGTTGGTTAAAGTTTTTTTCTTTTTAAGGTGATACACTTTAGCAACAAAACCACATGTGGTAAAAATATGTCAGTGTTCAAACCTTTGCCCAGACTCCATGCTTCAGACACCAAGAAGATGACCGCTGCATAAGCCAACTTCATTTCCTTCATCTCCAGTTGAGTGAAGATTCCTCCGTCAATGTAACCACGCTGCCTCTTACACCAGTAAGATCATCATTTTCAAGTCTTTACCCGATCACCTTTACAAATGATGCATGTAATACATTACATAATCTCTGGTTCTGTAGTTATGTCATTTAACCAAGACATGTAATTTCACTTTCTCTATTTATGCTGAATAAGCTCCTGAGTTGAGGACGATAGGTTTTCTAGACCTAACTGAACATCCCTGCCAAACCTTATGTCAAAACAAATAAATAGGACGTGTGACTGAGAAAACCCTTCCTCCTTCTCTCTCTTTCCCCTCTCCAAACTGCTTTCCACTCAAACATCTGCTTTTTTCCACCACACAGAGTGACGTCTCAAAAGCCAAGACATTCGTTTCCTGTCTTGCCAGTCACATGATCACCCCTCTCTCAAAGCCCTGAAAACACACGAAACTCACCAGCATTTCAAGGCTGTGTTACAACAAGCAAATAACAAGTTAATAGTATCTTATTGAGCTTTATCATCACAATAATATCCTATTCCTTGTGCTGATTAAGCTAATATTAATGTAACAGCCCAGCAACGAATCCTATCATAACATATATTTCAGTAGGTTTAGTTCTTAATTCAGTCAAGAGATGATGTGATTGTACTGTTGGGAATTATGAAATTAAACAAACTAGGGTTTGAATGAGGAGCCATGTGTCTGATTGAAGAATGAGTCAAGATCATAAATCTGGTGCAAAAGACATTTTTAATCTGCTCAACAAAGTATCGAAACTGATACCCAGTGGGAAGTTACTAGGTGTATGTTGTAGGCCTTAGCCTGGTTAGGATAATTATTATAATACCACTTCATGTCAGAGTAATAATGAAGATAATTTGGTTTTTATAAGATATTTAAAAAGTGGGATAAAAGGCAGTTTTAGACATTTTTGGTATTTTCTCAAAAATAAAGGTGACTCTTGACCCATAAATCACAAACAAATGCCACATGAGGATATGACATGATCAATTTCATGTTTTAATTTCTAAAACAGTCATATGATAGTCTGACAGTACTGACACTGAAATCTCAACAACTACAAGAACCTTACAAAAGACATGATCATAGAAAACACAGATTTATGAATCCACATCCTGTTTGTTTTAAGGTTCAGAGATTTTTTGTTTTTTTTTACATATTTGTTTCTTTTAGGGCATTCACAAACAAGTGGAATTATTCAGCCCAGTCGATATGATCAACAACAAGGATCTGCAATCTCTGATAATCGAATATAATATTTAACTAACATTTTATCATTATCATTGTTGTACATGTTCTATGTCTGAATTTCTTGTTTTTTGGAAAGCATTTGTTATTTTATTACCATTAAAAAAAAAGATTTTAAAACCACACACAACCACACGTTTTATTATCATTAGGATTCAATTAATTGGAGTCAAGATGTGTTACACAGAATTAGTATTAAGCTTTTAAAGAAATAGATAACTGCTGTTTAGGTTTTTGCATTTGCAGAGGCATTTTTGCTGAATGAGTGCAATTGGTTGACAGTTTGTGGTACAAAACTGTGGGTGAAGGAGTCATCACTTATTCAGTCATTTGCAAATCCATTTGGCCCCTTTTGCAGATAAGGGGTTAATTGTCAGCAACACCTTTTTTCATCTTTTGTGCATGTGGTTATGAGCTGCAAGCGCTGAGGAGTTTGTGGTTCATGACCACACTGTGAGGCACCTAGATATTAACAGACGTACCAGCGAGAAAAGCGTAGATGATCAAAAGCTCAACTTTTCCGTTAATTTTTTAAAGCTCTCGCTTTGCAGTATATGTGGTATAATTTCAATAGGACGTACAGTTGTTTTCATTTGAAGACTATTTGCTCTTGTTCTATGAGCACCTCCTTATAAAGTCATTTGAGTGAAACAGGCAGTAACCCAGTTGGGAGGTATTCCCATTTACTCTGTAAGTTGTTGCTTTAAAAGCATAGAGATGCATTTTCGTTCAATTCCTCTTTTTCTAAAGTCTAATATTATACTGTTTGTTTAATATATAGATAGCAGAAGTTCAGCTGACTATGAGCTGGCACATGGGGCGCATGCTTTTCCGCAGATAATTGCAAAACCCTTCTGTAATAATGCTTTGGTCAGCTGCGCCTCGTCAAAACACCTAAAAATAATAAACAAAAATGCATGTGTGTGCGTGTGTGTGTGTGTGTGTGTATGTGTGTGTGTGTGTGCATGTGTATGTGTGTTGGGGCTGGATGGATGTGGGTGGATGTGCACTGTTTCCCTTTGATAACCGTAACTTCCTGTTCATGTACAAATCAGCCTTTTTGCTTAAAAAAAATATGTTCTGAACACTAAAGAAAAAGTGAAATATAAGGAAGAGTGAATAGTCTGTTATTACTAAATGGTAAATGGTAAATGGACTGCACTTATATAGCGCTTTTCCGCACTGTAATGGTGCCCAAAGCGCCTTACACGGCCTCGCATAAACCCATTCACATACACATTCATACACCAGTGGGCAGCTTTACTACTCAAAATAACAGAAAAATGAACACAAGTCAGGGGTTACGACAGCGGCGACGGGACAATTATGACACATCTGAGAATTTTTTATTGTATTAAATATCATTTCAAGAAGCATTTTTGTCTTTGGGGTTAATTTTGTTTATATTGTCATGTAAAATGCATCAAACTTTGCTTTTACTGAATTTTACTCAGAATAGTTTTTTCAATGAAATGTTTTAAATATCACACCTTTAGATTTATGAAATATCTGTCATATTGTGATCATAAGTAATCATTCAATAATCATGGATCCAGGATGTGGTATGTATGTGAGAAAAGTCTTTGTGTGAGTATTGGAACATAAAACATTGGAAGTTGTAAATATATTAAGAAAAAAACCAAAAAAACGTTAAATTCATGAGAAATTTCTTTGCTGTCAACTGATGTGTGCCTTGAAGTTCATATTAATTTGTTGGTTTTTGGTTGTATTGTACTAATTGCTTCCACGTTAAAGAACATTTTTTTCTGGCCTCTGTCACTGCTGAGACACAGTTCACAGCATTTCTGATTTCTTTTGAAACACATTTATACAGTTCTGTATTCCAAATTTACAGGCAATGAAGTTTCGCCAGATGATACTTGTCTACACAGGTAATACATACATAACAACATAACAGAGCAAGTATCAGTGATAAAGACATGCTGTACTCAGATGTATATTTGGTTGATGTGGGTTGCAAAAGCAGATTACAGCTGGAAAACAAAAAATAGGAGGCAAGAGAAGTTTAATAGGAGCCTTGAGTGAGGTTTGTTAAAAAACAGAGTACTAAGACAGTGCCTGTCTGAACTGACACTATACATAGTTTACTACAGATTACAGTTTTTTTTTTTGTTTTTTTTTTATGATTGACCTACAGTTGAGCTTCCAATCTACCTACCTGCCTGATAAATGACCTTATACCCATGACCAGTGTACTGACCTTTACTATCAATGCACTGCACAATAAACTTAAACTGATATAAAAGAAGTTTAGAGTGAACATATGGGACATCATCCCTATAAATGTTTCTTGTGTGTGTTTTTCATCATAAATAATTTGAATCTCATGAGGAATTAGGACATTTTAAACTTCAATCGTTCTATCTTCTCATTTCATTGACTCCTAGACCATGGTGGAATCACAAGAGTCAGACTGCAGTATCTGCAAAGTGAAAATGAGTCTAACAGCTTTTCTGAACCATGGATAGAATAAGGAATAAATCAGAGGATTTAAAAATGAATTTAAATACATAACAAAAGTTGTATAAAAGGGTAATGAAGCAATAAATGAGTTGCCTGTTGCTAGGGACAAAATGTAACAAGGGCAGAAAAATACTATGAAGGCCACAACAAGAACACCGAGACTCCTCGCTGCTTTCAGCTCAGTTTTGTTGGCGACTGCCTTCCCTGAACGCTGGGCTGTGATGGATGTGATGTGAGAACGCATGGCACGAGCCTGAGACACAGCCACCACAAACACACTC
>JAPQRQ010000015.1:14166418-14177536 GCA_037367365.1 Apogon talboti | reverse complement strand
ATCCATCCATCCATCCATCCATCCATCCATTCATTCATTCATTCATTCATTCATTCATTCATTCATTCATTCCATTCCATTCCATTCCATTCCATTTTATAACAATATTTATTTCATGCCAATATTCGTCATAATAGCGCACAATATGAGATGGAAGGATCAAAGAGTCTCTTATAAAGTACAGCTCACTGTTATATGTGATATATATATATGATGTGACATATAACCTATATGTCACGCCCTATACTTCTCTGCATTCGTTTTCATCTTTTGTATGAACCTGAATTTTACCTCCACCATCATAATTAGAGATCCCAGGTGTGGTATTTTTATAGGCTTCTACGTGTTTCATTTTCACCTGCTCCTGATGAAAGAGCCCATAGATTGAATGTTAGCTTCTACCAGCAAACATGTTTTTAAATAGCTTTGCTTATCTTCTCTCCAAGCAAAATATTTTAGCTTTGCTTAAATTTCTGTTGAATAGGAATTATCATTTCAAACCTGTCTGACAGGCTTTTCAGCAATTGTGAACAATAGATTTAAAAGGATCCAGCATATTTATAAATGAAATTATGATTATTAAAGGTATCTCTCTTTGGCTGTAATTCTTCTTCAAGACAGTATTATGTGGCCTTTCTTCATATTAGGGCTGAGTCACCTGAAAAGAAAGTGAAATACTGTATTATCACTCTTATATAATGACACTGAAGTAATAATGGATTAGATTTATATAGCGCTTTTCTATTAACGCATACTCAAAGTGCGTACAATGGATCCATTATTCATTCACTCTCACAGTCACACTCTGGTGTGATTGTGAGAGTGAATGAATAATGGATCCAGACTGACGGAAGCGCCAAACGGCCCCTCCGACCACCACCAAACATTCACACACATTCATACACCTGTGTAAGTAGCAGTGTGACTCCAAGCCAAATCAAATTTATAATAATAGATGAATGGCACTAAGATGTTATACAGAACAAGGCAAATATTTCCACAATAAAAACATGTTTCAGTTTAAATAAAAATGTTAAAATGTTCACTGCAGACTGCTAATTTATACACATGATTTACACTGACAGACTACAGCCTATTATTACAGGCAACATTATGCATGATTCATGCAAGATAGCAACACTTTACAAGGCCAGTGACATCAGTATTAACACATACTTCAGCAGTGAGTGATTCAACTGTGTAATGACAATATGAATGTACAAGACCAAGTCCATAAATGAAAAACATGAGACTACATGAGTCATTCCAAGCTGCTGGATATGAACACACTGTCCTTTCAATTAGTTTAATTAATGTTTGGAAATTATTGACATGTTGTTATGTTGTGTTTGCTTTACTGCCTCCACTGTTGTTGTTTTCACCACTGGACACAGCTCTAAATGAAAAGAATGGAGTTTGATGCTGAAATCAAAGTGTTTCTTCTACATTGTTGAGTTTGATTATAAGGCTTTGAAGATATGAAGTTTTTATGTGATGTTATTGTCTTTGCTAAGTTCACTGTTTGTTCATCCACGGTTCAGACTAAACTGTGACAGTTCTGACCTTGTTTGAACGATGCCAAACAGATCTTTAATGCAGCCACTGACTACATAAACCATACCAAAAATGGAGGTGATTTGTGGTTTTACTGTCTAAAAACAGAGCTAAGCTAACAGAGCTATAATGTAAACAACTGACGAATGCAGCCACCTCCATGAGATTATAAGACGCAGTGTTATTTTAACCGACTGTGAAAACTTTACAGATGTGTTTAAACAATGAGCTTTATGCTTTTTTAAGTGAGTGATACAGTCTGTGGATATGTAGCATTTATTTAGCGTTCCCCATGCTGTAGAGAACATTAATACTACATAAAACTCTTTTAAAGCCTGTTTAATTCACCCACCAGCTGATGTTAGTTACGTGTGTGGAAGTTCAGTGATCAGGGCTTAGAGTAGCGTTTGGGAATGGGTTTATGTGTGGGAAATGCTGAAATACTGGCTGAAGCTGAAAATGTGGATTTATCATGCCTGCTTACTTGACTTAGTGTTATTACAATAGAAAAATGAATACTTAGCTGCAGTATGTTCCCTATGTCACTGGCTGATAAGGGAACAATACAAGGAAGAGTAATGGAATAACTGGTAGTAGAACAAGGAAACTATTTCTTTTGTTTAGTAAAAAAATATATATATAATTTTTGGAGAAGCCTGATTAAGTACCATTGTGAAGTCTCATCTGACGAAACAGAAAACAACAAAATATACAACAGTATATACACCAGACCTCCACCAAAAGGAAAATCCAGCCAACTGCACTCAGTCTACTTTAGTACTTGACTATTTACACATCCTCTACATGCTTGGGATACTACTCACAAACTACTACTAGACAAAGAAAAAAACATTTTTCTCAGCATACAATGTTTAATCATAACTGAAGACTTTAAATATTTATGACTGTACTGTATACGGAGCATTGACAAGATACATGCATGTATATCTCATTACTGTGGTCAGAGACATGGCCTTGGCTTTTGGCCTTGAAGGAAAGGCAGGACTTGATTCTGGAATAAAAAGAATCTATTGTCATTGCCATTTTCTTTTCGCCGGTAGCTGAATATAAGGTGTAAAGAAGCAAGGGCCGCTGATTAAAATACAGAGGTATTTGCAGTGGGATACTGACTGAATCTGAGAACCATGAAACATACTGATTGATGTTTAGTGGTTCTGAAATAGGAAACATGTTTACTTTTACAGCTATAGGAGATAGGTTTGTCAGACTGCTCCGGTGTATTCTTGGCTCACCACCCTTTGGTATTCCCTTCAGTTTTTTCTCCGTGGCTCAGTACAGAATAATCCCGTGGTGTTGACATAGAGAGCCAACACAGAGCACTTACAGTAGTCTTCTGGATGCTGCTGGTACTGACAGAAGGGTAAGGACATAGGATTTATCCAGTTTTATGAATGTGGCGCTTAAGCTTTGGCAAATATATTCATCATCCTTCCTGTTAGCGTCTTTCCCTGCAGAGTGTAATTGGATTTGGAGGACAGCACTGCCAGCTGCACACTCGTCTGAAATTATTGTCTCCAAAAAGGAAAAACACGACATCTCCGAACCATGTAAATAAGCTGTAATTCTTCACTTTATGCTTCAGTGTGTTGCGAGCCGTTCTTTAAAAATGATTTAAAGCTTTAGACAATCATAAAAAAATGTGCTCGTTTTGCACATCTTAGAAGAAAATTAATGAGTCTTTTGTTTGCATTTGTTACAGCTAATAGATGCACTCACTCTCAAATTACTTTCCAAGCAGTAATTCCTAATTAATTACACTTGAATTCCATGTGGCAGGTGTTGGATTTACAGCAAAACCCAGTTCTTTGTGTGTTCTGTCTATGAAAGAATTATGTTTCTGCTGCAGACTGATGATGATGAACAAACATTTACTCATAGATGTATGAGTTAATTATATTGTGCTCCATTTTGGTCATACTCTGTGGTTTGAACATTAAAGGTGTTGTAGCTCCATCCACAGGCAGGACTGCTGGTCATTTAACGACATTGTTACATCTCCACTATGTTTCACTTCTCCCTTTTAAAGTGCATTGTCCAAAGGTCACATAAATAACTCTGACACAAACTCTGCGTCACTAAATCTCATATCTGATTATATAGACCCACCTTTAACGTCCATTTGAGTCTACATTGCAGTTCACTCCCACAGCCTCCAATGGCTTCTTTCATTTCTGCAGAAAAATAGTTCTTCAGAGTCCTTCCATCATTATGGTAGCCTAGTTAAACCAACATAATAACTTCAGAAATCTTTTTTCCCACCTGCTTCACTATAATAATTTTCTTGCCAACATTAAATGCTCAGATGCTGCTTGATAAATGTGTTTTCATTAGCATGTCATTAGCATAAAATATTTTGTGAATAGGTACTTAAAATATATCAGAATTCTGGCACAAATGTGGCAAAATTGATGTTGCTAATAACAGGCAAAGGCTATTCTTTGTGGATCCAAGGGTATAGTTTTTATGGAACAGTATAAATCCATATTTTGAAGGAGATAGTGAGTTTTTTAGAGAATTATTTATTCATTTTCTGAACCACTTCATCCTCTAGAAGGTCGCGGGGGTGCTGGAGTCTATCCCAGGCGGGGTACACCATGGACGTGTCACCAGTTCATCACAGGGCTGACATATAACCAATCACTCTCACATTCACGCCTATGGGCAATTTAGATTAACCACGCATGATTTACAATGAAAAGTGAACAATATATAGGATAATATTTAAAATAAATGGGGATAAATCATTTAAGAAAGGTTAAATAGAGAGAAAAATTCATTTGGGAACTGCCACAAAACTAGTACTGGATCTTTATGGGTTAACCACGCAAACATGGGGAGAACATGCAAACTCCACAAAAAAAGTATAGAACAGTCCTCTTTTGTTTTCCCTATATCTGCAAGTCTTTCTTACATCATTGTTCAGACTGAATAAACCCATTTCATGACTTTGTTTTCATTGGCCTAGAGTTCTGATTGAATAGTACCTTTTGGTTTTGTATAATTCACCATGTTTAGCTCCATATGGAGTTGTGCTAATAGTGATAATAGTTGTCTTTTGTATCCTTAAGAAGAAATCATGATTACATAAAGAGCTACTGATGTCAGACCTACCTCTCCAGCAGGATTCTAGTTTCTCCATATAATAGTATTCTAATTGTCCTACAGCTGTGTGTGGGAGGGGGAATACATTCATGTCTGATTGCATGGCTTTGTGGACATTTATTTGTCACAGGCCATGTGAAGCAGTGATTATTACTTTCTGTGAGATGGAGATGTAGCTTTGCCTGCCAGTTATCGTATGCATCATTTAACGCAACATGAAGCAACCAGAGAGATACAGCTGAAAGAATTTCCTGAAATTAGACCAAAATGGCTGTGGATCCCCAGTGTGCCGACATCTGACATGGATTGGCAACATGAACTGAAATAAGTGACTGTAGCTGTAAAGTCTAATATTATTGTGCATGGGTCATTCAGTCTGTCAGTTAAAAAACACTAAAACTAATTTGGAAAGTGTCTAAATGCTTTATGTGTGAAGTCGTCTGGTGCTAGATAGTTCCATAGTAACTGTTCAGCATATTGTAAAAGTAGTCTTACAAGAAACAAGAAACAGCTATGGACACTGGAGAAAATACACCCTATAACAGGATTATTATTATTATTATTATTATTATTATTATTATTGTATTATTATTATTATTATTATTATTATTATTATTATTATTATTATTATATTAACAGATGTAAGTACTGATCCACCTCAGATTTCCACACATTTAACTCTAATTTTCTTCTCCCCAGCTCAACACAAGCTTAGAAAACAATTCTCTTGTCCACAGTGTCATGACAGTGTAATATCAATACTGAAGTCTTGTCATTTTAGTTTGGGAGGGAGGAGCTGCCGATTGAAGGTGTATATTTTGAAGTTGTGGCATTTTTTCCCCTAATTTTAGCTGCTGCAGCTGTAACTCCAAAAAACACAAGTAGAAAATAGTGTTAGTTTAGCTACAGTATGCAAGATTAATATCAATAACTAAACTTTCCTGCATGTAGGGCATAATAAAACTGTATCTGGAGACCTTTGTAGGGGACGAGAGGTTCACAGCTTTATTAAAAAAAAAGCCTCCATATTCGATAAAATGATAACCAGAAGAATATCCAGCAGCTGTTATTGGTAGTGTCTTGCTGACCTATCTTTTATCACTGTTCTCTTAGAGGATGATGCTTTTTCAGATCTGAGTAGCAGTGCTGTCAACACTTATCATCAGAGCATATCTGTCTTAGTAATTGAAAATCAACATATGGCTAAATTTGCATGAGGAAACACTAGAAGCGTACAATATAATGAAAAGGTGATTTTATTAGAATGTCAAGATGACAAACAGGCTGATAGCTCTTATTTTTGGAGTCTTGTAACCACCTCACAGCAAACAATCACTTGTAAAGTCGTATAACTGTATAGTATAACTGTAGTACAACAGTCGTCCAACAGGGACAGGCCATTTTTCCTCAGTGCTGGGAACTTTCAAACCTACACTTTGTTTTTCCACAATAATTTAGCGGCTCTAACAAGTTCACATTCTCTAACAGATTTAATTTATTCTAAATTTCTTCAACCGGTTGCAGCCAAAATGTGTTGCAGGCCTGTTCTTGTGTTGACTCAGCTTCAATAATATTGTTAAAATGCACATATTTCCAATGAATCAACACAAATAAACATGCATTAAGTATTGAACATGAGCAGAAACTTTACTGCAACATATATCAGCTATGTAAGTCCATCAAATCCTGTTAAGTTATACAGTATATTACGTAAACTTATCATCCTATGTATGGGCATAACAGGGATAATAAATATTAAATAAGAAAATTTACAGGAGAAAAAATATTTAATTATATAGGAAAAAAAAGGCATTAAATTGTCACTTAACAGACTGAATTTTATGTTTTCCTGTATATTAATAGGACATTATCGTCATATATTGATGCAGAAAAAAAACACAAACTGATAGTGATGTCCTGTTATGACACTGCCTCTAAAAATTACAGCTTTTACAAAGTGAGGCAGAGGTATTTTCAAGAAGAAGCAGTTCTAGATGTAATAAGTCTTCTGTGTAATGGGAAGATGTCGTTGGTTGTATTTTCAGAGCTGTCCTGCTCTGAAAAATGTTTTTGTGAAGACAAATTGCAATTTCTTGCTTTGGGAGAGCTTTGGAAAATAGTTGAGGGTTCATTTTAAGGTTGTTTTGGCTTCCTTCTAACGCCCATTAATCCCAGTCTGGTGTCCAGCAGTTGTTCAGTTGATGGATGAATGAGTCCAAAGTGTGTTTATATGATGTCCAAACCCCAAAGTAAAGAAGGAAAATAAAACAACTTTTTCAGGTCATAGTGTTCTGAACTGCATGCACACCTGGTACAAATGACAGGGTAGTGGTAGGAAAAAAAAAAGTATTAATGTAAAGTCAAGAAAAGTATGAGCATCAATGCCATGAAAAGAGCAGAGGATTCTGTATTTTGATCTGAAAGTCATCAAAGCAGGTGAAGGAATGAGGTGGAGGTGGTTTGTTGCATTTTAAGAACCAAGTCTGCTTTTTGTTTCCTGACAGGTCCATAACCATGTGTTTATTGCCATAACCGACACCACAGTGATGAAGTTTTCCTCATCCTATCTGAACCTTATTATTACACTTTGATTTTTCAAGATCCCTGTAGCTCTCTGTGGCATTAATTAGTAAGATGCAATTGATTGGTGACCTGTGTGCTGTGATTAGGGCGGATGCAGGGAGACTGATACAGCAAATATGTCTTGAATATTAGGTTTGGAATATCCTGAAGGGCTTTCTCCTGTGATTCTTTTTTTCTTCTTCACATTTCTTTTCCTGCTACCACATACAGTATTAATCCTACCTTACATTGCTCTTGTGTAAGAGGCAGAAGAGGTGAATGTAGCCTCTGTAACAGACTGTGTTATAATGTACGTCTAATGTCACTGGAAGCAGAGGCTGGCTCATTAAAATGTCTCTGCTTGTCCATATTAAATTTTTAAACATGATTATATTTGCACTTCCTGCCTCCAAAAACCCATAAAATTTTAAAACAGTATTGACAGACACAAAGATTAGTTTTCATCCCTGTATCTAGCTTCAGATGCTGCAGCATGTTGGTGAAATTGATTTTCCTGTCTGCCAGCTTCACTGTATACGCCTCATTTGTACGTGGTAATCAACACCTTATCAACGTGTACCGTCCTGCAAAACTCATATATTGTCTGGTCATGTTTATTCTGTATGAACATTCATTGATAAGTGTAAAAAGAAGAAATAATTTCCACAGCAGATCAGAAAGATTTGTTCTTTTTATAAATGAAAACCTATCAACTCTTTCGTTATATTTCAATGATTGGCGCATAATATGGTTCTGATACATATTGTAGCAGAATATGATTCGTTTTTACAAGTCGTCATAATATTTCACAAATAGCATGTTAACGTCTCCTGCACAGTTATGATGTAATTGTGTTTTCCTGGTTTCCACCTCAGACAGGGGCCACCGCCGTTGTTTGCAGACCCTCTACTATACAGTAGTTTGATGACTTGTCCCATGTCCCACAGAGTGAGACAGTCATGGCTCTGAAGGAAATACATTTAATCAGATTAAAGTGTGATTTCCATCCAAATGTATGACAAATTCTGACTAAATTTTCAGTAAATCAGCAGAAGAAAATGTAAATTTATTACAATTTTTAAATTATTAAATTATTAATCTACTATCATTATATGGACGTTAGTCACAGCGTTGTGCAGGTCGCCTTTGAGATGTAACTGGGTACAGATTATTAGTCACCCAAAAGTAAGTGATAAATGAGGTTAAAATCATAATATGTGGAATGTAAAAATTTCATTTACTTCTATTATATAGTTTTTTTCATTGTTTTTTAGTATTTTGTAACTGTTTTAAACAGGGCAATAAATAATAATAAAAAAAAAATTGTTTAACCCAACGTCACACTACTGTTCAGGGAGTAATTTTATGTCTATCAAAAGCCGCTTAATTTTGTTTATTTTTCTGGGTTATTATCTATTTTTTCATTTTATTTCAATGTCTTAAAAGTCAAACAAGGGGCAAGGACCTCAGCTCCACAATGAAGCCTGTGTGGGAGTATCATCTCGTGGTAAAACCACTGATGGCTCTTGGGAGTGGCTCCAACAACCCTGGCTCCCATAGACTAACACTGAATGTTTTTTCCAGAAGTGTTCTGGTCATGTGGTTAACACGCCCTCAGGTCCAATACAAGATGTGACGTCTTCTGTCTCGGGCTTTGATTGTAGGTGTAACAACTCACTCACGTACAGAGTCTGACTTTCAACCAATGCACTTGTCTTCTGAAAAGATGACGCCATAGTGCCGCCTCTGCCTTAACCTGCATATTCATTGATGTCCACTGATATCTTCCTCTTGTGTTGTTTACTTCGCATAACTTTTATGCACATGCTCCATGTTTTCTTCACTGTTTTTGTGTATTACTATGGCAGCATTACAGCGCCACTTACAGGCCTGGAATATATACAACAGCATTATCTGAGGTTTTGTGTGGACACATAGAATTCTTGAGACAATAACTGTTTACGGAAAGCTTATTGAAAACAGAGAGGAAATAAATCGCTTTTGTCTCCAAATATTAAAAGTCATGATAGTTTCAAAACTACAGGTCTGACATGTACAGGGATCTTTCATACAAGATTTGTTCATTTTTTTCAATCTTTATAATAGCTAGATGTTTTTTTGGTTTTTTTTTCCCACTGTAAAATATAAACTGAAGATAAACTTTGGAGTTGTGTGTATTAACTAGTGTTCCCTTGTTTTTCCTAAAGGGAACCATGTCAGACTGCAACAGCTCATTTCAGAGATGTGTTTTTAATTGTTTTCAGACAACAGACAAATATTATAAATCAGGTTACCACTACAGGGACAACACTGCACACAACTTATTAGCATCTAAAACAGACACGCACCAGGCGTATAAAGATACCTCTCCGTAGGTGTAATTAATCTTTGGGTGAACTTGACAGCCTCTCAAAAACTTTTTAATTCCTTTTGAACACGCTGCTGTCGCCAGCCTCTGGTAATTGGCGAGGACATGTCAGTTAAACTGCTGGATTCACCTGAAGTCTGCAGAGACTGCTGCATTTGAAGACTTTCATTAAAATAATTGGTGGAGAAACAGATAGGAAGGAAGGAAGGTTGTTTTCAGTGGATGCTGTTGCAGAGCCACTTGCTTTGAAGATGGCAGAAATAATTATCCCTTCTCAGAATTCCTGCAAATCTTTACTGTCCTCCAGCACTGCCCTGTCATCCTGTTTTCCAAAAGCATCTTGAACTACTACTGTAATTTTTGTTTATTTACTGCAGAAACAAGGCTAAGAACTCACCATTTTACTGCTGCAGTCACACAAACAGCTAGTTAACACAAAGTAAGTGACCAATAAAATAACAATGGGCCAATGTTATGAATGGAGCTCAGGGTTTATGCCTGAGGCAGCATGGGAACTCAGACAAAATGAATGATGCTCTCTTACCTTGGTGTAAAGTACATTTCCTGTTGCACTTAATTCAGTATCCATGATGTCCTTGTACTGTTATTTCTGCACTCTATTTCAAGAGCAAATATTTTATTATTCAATTTGAGGATATATTTTTGAGCTATGCCTTTAGTCAGTTTCAAAAGGAGCACATGAATTATACCAAACAAATTCCAAAATCTGTCCATAAATTATGGATTTTGCAGTACTATATTTGCTCCATTTCAGACGGAGTGGTGGTGTTACGCCTCCAAAATTAATCTATCGCAGGAGAGGATATCTGAAACATAAACCCAAAGGGGAGTTCTCACCAGGATGTGAATATTAATATCCTCCAGGCTGTTTTGAGTCGGTGTATGCATAGCAAGTGAATTTTACATGTTATCAAATCGCTCTCCTATCTGCAGCAGAAAAAAAAAACAAATCTATAAAAACGTCTCTGCAGGTCAAAAATTTATAATCACCATTAAAGATATCCATGATGACATTCAACCAGATATTATACATGTACACTTCGACTGCTCTAGTCAGCATTAAATGTAGAGGTTGAGTGTGCAATATTTAGAGAAATCTAGTGGTGAAAACATGAATGGTCTTCGATAAGAGTCGAATGGCCTATTTGTTTTGTCCACTCTGAGTTTTCTAGTTAAGGGGATAGTGGATGCACCCACTAAAAAATGGAATAACAGGAGGAAAAAAAGGTCATTCTGAGCTATTACTCTGCAACAAACTCTGTGGAAGGCAACCCACTCACCCTGTGAATAGATGAGTGTCTCATTAAAAAATAACAAACAGTGAGCCTTATTTTTGTGTGACACACCAATGAAAAAATAATTATGAGTATTACTCACAACCTTTGCAAACCTCACAATGACTAAGCAGCTGACTGGATGGACGGATGGATGGATGGATGGATGGATGGATGGATGGATGGATGGATGGATGGATGGATGGATGGATGGAT
>JAPQRQ010000015.1:14076347-14101320 GCA_037367365.1 Apogon talboti | reverse complement strand
ATTTACATTTGTCTTTCACAAAAATTGTGAATAACCTAAACAAATATGAACAACTGGAAATGCCTTAACAGAAGTATGTGCAATTTTAATAATATTATTGCTGTTTCTAAATGTTTTGTGCATTTGTAGATCCACTGTGATCTTTAAGTTGTAATGTACACGTGTAAATAGTAAGCCTTTGTGCCTTACTTAATTTAAGAACAAGAATACAAATAGTTTGAGTGTATGTAGCACCTTTCATGGGACACAACAACACTTTTCATAATGAACAAAACTGTACAAAACGCAGACAGGCAGACAGGAAATGGAGCAGAGGCTGTAGGCTGTGGTAAACAGATCCTTTTTCAGGTTCAGGAGTGTAACACTGAAGGCTGTGACACCAAAGGTCTGTGTGTGGAGGATGGAAAGCAGGCCAGCAAAGGTGAGATGGACAGTTTTGTTCTTAATGAAGGACTGGAGTTGGAGGCAGTGAATGTGATGAAGGTTGATGTGGTAGTACTGTGGCAGCAGAGTTTTGAGTAATGTGAAGATGTCCATGGCTTTTGTGAGCAACCCAACACACCACTGCAATGGTCCAGACCAGAAGTTATCAAGGCACGAATGAGTTTTTCAGATGTAATATACGGATTGTCCTTTCAGTGGTTAGGGTTATGGTTAGGTGATAGACACCTATTACTTTTAGCTGCGTTTTAGTGGTGAATTTTTGTAAATAATTGCATATAACAGTGATAGTCCTGTTTTGGAGTGTTCTACCAGTGTGTTTTACTGTGTTTTTGCTGAGTTTTGCTGTTTTTTCCCCACTGTTTTCTCTGTGTTTTTCTGGTTTGTATAGTTCATTGATAGTTGGATTTTAGCTGTAAAATAATATATAAATATATGTAAATACATTGGCAGACAGCTAGCCAGGGCAGAAAGAGATGCATTGTCTGCAAAATAAGCAGATCATGGATGTCTGAGCAGGGTGAAATTCACTTTTCCATCAGCTCAAGAAAAACAAAGAAATCCAAAAAAAAATCCAAGGAACAATCATCAGTCATCAGACTAAGATACTGTAGAGTCTGTTGATGACAAATATGCAAAAGGCTTAGAAACAATGTGAATCACATCAGAAAACATGTAATGCAAGTGAATCCACTTAAAACATTTACTATAATTTTTGTAGCACATGTTACAGGCTTACTGTTGCACAACCTGTGACATGATATTGTAATTATAATGTAAATAATATGAACTTACATTTTCTGAAGGTAACATATGAATTGTATATGAAAATTTCTACACCATTGGCCTTGAATGCATCAATACCCACTGGAATATTAGGATCAGTTTATCATGCAGATCATGGTTCAACTGAAGTGTCATTGGAAACTAATTACAAACATAAGTGGATATGAATTAGGTCCGATCACAATAGCACCGTGTCTCTGGAATATTCATTCTATTCAGTTTATACTGACGCTATGAATCAGGAAATAATTGTCTTATAATCTTATAATGGAGAAAAATAACCTAAACATCATCCTCATATGTTGTGAAAATGCTTATAACGTGAGCGAGTGTTGGGAGTGCAGGTTAATGAGGCTTAAAGACAGTAAGAACGGTGCAGGGTTACTGTCATTCATAAGTGAAGCACAGAAGGGAGCTGTCTCTGAGATGAAGTGGCTGGACTTGTGTTGTTTTAATTTCTTGTCCTTTCAGCGTCCTAATTTGAGTGCCACATTCACTGTCACGCAGAGGCCGACAACAGCAAATGAGAAAAGCCTGCATCTTATGTTATGAACAAATTGCTTTTGCAGATACAACAGCTAAAACAAAATCTATTGTTTCTATATTGTGGTAAAGGTTTTATCTGAAGTAATAATGAGACATTTGAGTCGTACATGTATAATAAATTGGTGTTAATTTTCCTGTTTTTTTTTTTTTTTTCATGGGGCTAAACTGTAGCTCAACAGAAGAAGAGGAAGGACAGTTTGTGCTTTTTGGTACTAAATAAGTTGTGAAAAACAAAGCATATGTTATTGAACCATTATCAGACTCTTTTTATGTACAGAAGCAGAAGTAAATCTCATCTTTACCACTGCTATAAATGTATTTATTCTGATTTCACATCTTATTTTCTTACTTTTACTTACTATTATTATAATCTTAAGTTGTATTTTATAATATGGTTTTTCCTGGAGCATGACTCTCCTTCTGATCCTGTGTCTCGCAGTGAATTCCATGACTGATTTTCATAAAATATCATTTTTATGGTGCTTTCAAATATATAATTCATCAAGTATTATTGGTGTGAATGAAATCAGAATTCCATAAATACGTAACAAAAGTGCCATCATGTTATTCTCTTGCTGTGATTGTAGTAATTTCAATAGGTTTGTTCCAATGAGAATAAAAACTTTTTTTTTCTCCCCCTGCTACACATGACAAAATAAGAATAGTAAAAAATATCTACATCTTGTTATCTTCACCATCAGAGACAAGAAGTTTGGTGACACGACTCAATGTTTGATACAAATCTATTGCTACATCTGATGAAACTGTTGGTCCAGTTGGTAGGGTTCAGCACGTTGCTACTTGTCACCTACTATAATTCATACAGTAATTCAATGACCGTTTTCCAATACTCTGGTGGTTGTCAGCAACTTTTTCATTCTTCAAAATTCTGCAGTTACTAAACAAATTCTTTTTCCTCTCCTCACACACCTCTCTCTTTATACTTAAACCTGTATTTTATTAAGTATCCAGAACATTCATGCTTTATTTTGAACTTACATTCACGTGTAAAAGTCATTTGACAATTCTTTGAGATAAAATACTCAGAGCCACAGTGAGGTCCGACATTGTATTCTAAGTTCGCCATCTGTTGGACAAATGGAGTAACTGCAGGTGCAAAGTGAAGGTGATCCAAACACATTGATCTGGTTCTTGGAAATATCGGAAACTCTGTGATGTTGTCCATAAAATCAAGTGAGCTACAACACTCCAAGATGCAAATGTGGAAAATGACAACAATACACTAATCTCTGAGATCAGAGATCCCTTTATTTCAGTGATTGTCCATTAACATGAGTGCTGCAGATGCTTTGTGTACATTTCCTCACAGTATGCTTATTTACAGCTTCTACACACATCACAACAAACAGTGATAGGATGTTAAGGCATTAAAGCAGATGGAAGTTTCGGATTAGGAAAAACAAAGACAACTTTAAGTGTTGAGTTCAATCTGTTACGTAAACTGAGCATAAAACACCACAAACGCACACCGACACATTTATCAGATTGTTTTCCACTGTTCAGGTTTATATTCAGATCCTGTTCAGGTTAAAAAGCAGTCTCTATCTGTTGAGATGAAGCGGATGGAAGCTCTTAAATATGCTGTACACGGAGCGGAGATCATCTTTTTTCTGTGCTGAATTCAATAAATGCAAGATTGACACCAAGTGTAGAACTATACGAGTGCAACGTAACGTGATACAATCCGGCAAGAAAGATTTAAAGCAGATAAAAAAACAAAACAAAAAAAAACCATAACAGCAAATGGCACAAAGGTTCTATGAGAACCATAAATAAAGGATTAAGATGCTCTCAAACATTCATTATTGAATATGAATGAACACACATCTGTGCTGAAAGTTAAGAAAAGTGGTTTTATCATCAACAAATTCTAAAGTAGGACGACAAAAACAAAAACAACAACAATGACATTCAAAATGAAAAATCAAATGAAAAAATATCACTTCATGTGATGTAATTTGAGCACTTAATGGATTCGGACTGGTCTACATCCTGAAAAAATCCCTCCTTCTTTAAGGTGGATTTTTCAGTTTCACTTCTTCCAATGACAAAGACATTTTTAGACAATAGAACCTTTTTAAAGGTTTACATCAGTAGGGCCATACATGGCAATGACCAGCACTGCCTTAGACAAACAAACAGTGCATTTTTTTAATATGTACATGACTGTAATTTTAATCCAAATTCACATGTGTAAAGGGAGCACTGTTCCCAGTCAGGACACAGTGGTAGAAAATAAGCAGCTCTCTTCTCCTTCCCTGTTTTTCAGTATTTAGATAAAAATTTTAAGCTTGATGGCAAAGCAGATTGCCACGGGCCATTGATGCCCATGAATGAAGATAAAAAATCCAGACATTATCATAGAACAAATGAACCCTGAAAAGCACATGCCTCAATTTTTCACAGTGAAACAAAAATAATAGAAAAAAAATCATTACTGTTGTTTTAATCGTCAGTTACATTTTGCGGGTAGCAGCCCCTAAACACACAGTATGTAGCATTTCTGCATTAGAATATGCATACTGTTACACTCTCATGCCTCTGTAGGATGAGAGATGTCATGTTTTTGGGTTTATTAAATTAATTACAAAAAAGGCCATTTTAACACATCAGTCCCATGACCTTCCAGTAGATTCATAATAATCCACTAACAGCCCAATCGCAATATAACATCCCATATAAAACACCTCAACCATCTGAGACAGGTCAGTGGATTGGTCTAAACCTCAACAATCCACTCAAAAAGGAACATTTCGGCAGAGGTGGAGGTAGAATCCCAAACAGCTACTTTCACGTTGGCATTTTGACTTTTTATAGCAAAAAAGGAGCAAATGTAACTGCATCAGTTCCAAGGTTTGGGTTTGGGTTTGGGTTTTAGGGCCAGTGCTAAATGAAGTGTAAAGATATAGCAGTGGAAAAATGTGTAAAATATTAAGGGTGTCTGAAAACATTTTTTTCCACTGCTATATCTTTACACATCATTTAGCACTGGCCCTAAAACCCATAATCTCAAATACCATCATAATAATAAAAAAAAAAATCTTTTTTGTGTTTCAAAAGATGTGGCTGCTTTGGACAGACACAAGAACAAGAAAAAAAAATAGCAAAACTAAATTCTTGCCATTTTGACCTCGACAGAACCATTCATGTGCAGAAGGGGGCATGTGGGTTTCAGACTGGCACAATACTCGACAGAGTTCAATGACTTAGTTAAGAGTGATACTTAATGCAAAATATCACAAAAGCATGAGGTGTCCAGAAACTTTTTTCCCACCACTGTAGATCGGATACGTGTCACACTTCATTAGTAGAGTGTGGGATGTAACTGAAAGCAGATGGAAATAGTTGCTCAATGTCAGGAGTATTCCAGCAGAGCACCTCCTCTGACACGACATTAACTCTTTGGAAATAGCTTTCAGGAACACTTGAATGGAACAGGTTCACATTTAATATGACTGTGAACATATGAGCAAAAAAGTCTCCTAAAGGGTCTACGGTTGTTGAAATAAATTTTAATTATTAATTTTATTATATTACAAAATCAAATACTTCAGTAGGGAAGTATTTACTGGCACATGGCAATAAATTATGCATTACTATGGGCAGGAGGTGGCGGTAATTCACCTCAGAGCTGTTTGGCAGCTGCTGATGGCGGAACTCCTTCATAAAAACACTATGAAAATAAGGTGCAGTGTAAGCAAACACAACATACATCTGGGTTTCTTTAAGTGTTTGAGCTTTGAGTAATGGCTGAATAATTACAGAATGTTAAGTAGTATTGAAATACAAAGCTGAATGATGGATGAACAACCTACAAGAAAAAAAAAAGTTTATATTTCCAGCATAAAGCATAATTCAGTGTAATGCACCCATGTAAATATTTAAAATGGAACGTGTAATTAGGATGATTTTAACTGGGTTGAGGAAAGACTGTCCCTAGAACCACAGCTTATATTCGGTCATTTCCACAGAGAAAAAGCTTACAACATTTCCACAGCGTTGGCTCATTACCATTTTCTTCTGACTGAAATTAACTGCTTGTGCACATGATGGGGAAAAAATAAACAAACAAGTAGCGTAATGTGCGCTTCAAGTCTATTCTCTCTCACCTTTCATGTGTGATTACAATGATTCTGATGTTTCACAGGCAAAGGCCTCGGGCTGCACGACTCTGGCCAAAAATAAAAGCCAGATTTCTTCCTCTAAAAGCTCCATTTTTGATTTCGATTCGGGCTGGTGGTGGCGTTTTAGCCGGCATGCCGTTTTCATGTGCAGCCTGCAATGCAACGCACTGCTCCCACTGTGGCGTGTGATGATGTTTGAGGTGCTGAAATAAGTTGGTGGTGCTGCTGTCTTGGACAGATACCGCCTTCAGGCAGAGTTTGCAGTGAGGAATGGTTTGGTCTTCATCAGAAACTTTGAAGCTGTACCAACTCCACACAGACGACTCGCTCTTGCTATTTTCAGCCACAAACTTAATAATAATAATAATAATGCATTAGATTTCTATAGCGCTTTTCAAGTCACCCAAAGCACTTTACATTATTGATGCATTATTCTTTCGCTCTCACATTCTCACTCTGGTGGTGGTAAACTACATTTGTAGCCACAGCTGCCCTCTCACTTTCCTTAGCAAACGGCATTATTGTACTGGTGTGTGGAGACCAAAGACTGTGGAGAGCGCTCTCACAGTTAGGAGGAGGAGCCTACGGTAGCCTGGAGGCGTGCAGCCCAGAGACACAAAGAGAGATGAAATCAATTTGACAATTATGCTTTTTTAAAAAAATCGTCCTAATTAAAAAATCTGATTTCGATTTAAAATCGATTAATCATGCAGCCCTACAAAGGCCTAAAGTTGCCTTTGGCAAAGGCTTGGTCCCCCTTCATTTGGGTTCAGAATGAATCATCAGCAGGTCTGTTTAATGTAATGCAAGTTGGCTTAGGGAGCGATCCATAGGTTTGTTTTGGATTTGATCCAATCTTTTGGCCCCCTTAGGATCCTGAAGGCCTGCTACTGACAACCAGTCCAGTGTGAGAGCTCCCCATTTGCCTTCAGGTTATGTTCAACTAATGCTTTCTACATGTCATCTTGTAGCTGCAGAGAAAAAGCTGCTCAGAAAAACTCTGCCCCTTTGGCTGATCTTTACGTCCCACTCCCACACTGACCGCTTGCAGCATGAACGCAGGGTTAAGACGCGGCGGAGGGGAATGTACAGTATTTAAGTCAGCATTACCAGGAGTCCTGGCTGGCACCAAAATAAAAGGTTCAGAATCTGCAAGTGTCACCTAAATATCAGGTGAGTCTGTTTGTACACAACGCAACACCTCCTCACTTCCTCTCACAGGAGGACAGAAACACTGCACTTTTCCCCTCATTCACTCTCTCTGTTCAGAAAACTGATCTGAAGCCTGCTGGGGGTCTTCCAGGACACGCTTTCACACGGACATGTCTACAATGCCTTCGTCTATGATCAGACGGCGACTCTCGAGACCTGGATCCACGTCATGCAGCTTCACTAGCTCCGGGTCACATGGGGTCCGCCAGGACTCCTCAGACTGGCAGCTGGAGATCTGCTTCAGGCCAGAGCTGCTCTTTGTGGAGTAAACTCCAGAGTCCTCGCTTCCGCCGCTGCCCTGGCGACTGTGCCTGCCACTGAA
Source organism: Apogon talboti (assembly GCA_037367365.1). NCBI lineage: Eukaryota > Metazoa > Chordata > Actinopteri > Kurtiformes > Apogonidae > Apogon > Apogon talboti. The sequence goes on along the minus strand of JAPQRQ010000015.1, from coordinate 14,093,868 downwards.
GACAGCAAAAGGCGTCAATTAATTCATGAATTCAGTCATAAATTCAAATGTCAACATCTCAAAAGGTGTTTCAGAGCATTAAAGACTCAACTGAGTTAATATACATCGTTTCTCCTATCATTATATGGGGGGGGGGGCACTCTACACCAAGTGGCCCAGTGAGGTGTGAGGAGTAGAGTGAATCAATTACATATTTATTAGAATTTTAATATTGTTATAAATGATTGATAGAATAAAAGCACACAACTCAATAATTACATGTCAGACGTAGCTGAGTTACATATTTTAATGCAGAAATGCTGCATTCTGGGCAGCTAAGTCCCCAATCAATAAATAAAGAAATTTTGTACAAATGTACTGATTTTGCAGTAAGAAATGTATAATAACTAACTTATATAGGCCTGCAACCAAAAAAATCATTATTAATTAATTTCATTCATTTAAGAGACGGAAAAAAATACCCATCTTTGATTAAATTTTTTTTTTGGTCAACCAGCAATCCCAAATCCAAGGTATTAATGTTAACCTTCAGTCTCAAGTCTTAACATACAAGTTTCAGGAAATATATGCTGTTTTTCTTAAAAAAGAAGAAAAAAATACAGTAGAATGATGATCAAATATTGCATGTTTTTGTCCCATTGCCGCTCTTTGCTCTTCTCAGTTAAATTAATGTGTGCTTTGTGAACATGTAAGTTACACATCAGAGAACACACACCTGCTGTCCGGTTCCAACCCTGGGTAGTTCACGAAGCGCTCCTCAGGTGGAGGACTGTGGATTTCCAGGAGAGCCGGCTCTGCACACACTGTCACTCTATCGCACACCAGCTCGGATTTAGAATCCGGAGTGAGGAGCTTAGGCATATCGGACTGAGGAGAATCACAAATGTACTACAGAGACAACAGGAGAAAAAAAGGAGCACTTCAGTGGGACAGAAACAAACATTTTCTAACAATGAAAGAATGATCTGATTGTAAACAGAAGCGTGGTTACTCAGCTGTTATGTTTAGAGGTTCGAAAAATTAATGATTCAGTTGCATATGATGAAATGAAGGGTGATAATAAAACTCCAGTAATTAAAAACATATTCATCTGTCAGCATGAACATACATCATCAAGGTACGATGGCAGCTGGACGGACGGGTAGAACGTTGACTTCAAGATCTTGTAGCACCAGAAGGGTCCATAGAGAGCGAACAACACAATCAGGAAACAGATCACCAGAGAGAGCAGGAAGTACAAAAAGATCTGCCACCACGGAGTAGCACCTAAAAAACACAAACAAATACATGACACTGAATCAGAGGTCACTTCAGATCCTCAAATAATGACCTGTTTCAACTAACGATCCACACATTCACTGGATGGATTACTGGTCTGATCCCACACATACGGCCGGGACTTGTGTCAGCAACTTCTTCAAACATCTTCTCTCACAAAACTACTGATCGGATTCATTTCAGATTTTATATGTAGCTTCCTTGGGACAATGTCTACTAAGTTTGTTCACAGTTATGAGAAATTTAGATTTTTGAATTTTGGACGAATTTTTGAAGTATTTAAAATTTGCCTTTACTTATAATGGGCAATATTTTAATGGCTACAACATGGAAATGGTTAGAGATATCAATATAGTTACTATTGAGCACTGATATATGGATTTTCATTTGGGTCCATGACCTTTGACCTTGAGTGACCTTGAAGGGTCAAACCCAAGATTACCAATGTCTAGATTTCAATCAATCTTCTTCACCAAAACTACCGGTCAGATTAATTTAAAATTTTATTGTAGCTTCCTTAGGACAATATCTACAAAGTTTGTTCACATTTTTGAGACATTTAGATTTTTGAAGTTTTGAAATATTAAAAATGTGCATTTACATAATATGGGACATATTTTGATGGCTTATACAATGTCAATGGTTATCAATATAGTTATTATTGAGCACTGATAGGAAGTCATATATGGACTTTCATTTAATTTGTTGAGTTATCCTCCAGTGAGAGTACTACAGGTCCATTGGTCCTATCACCCCCCCCCCGCCCTTTTGTTCACGCAGGAATCTAAATCTACAAAAATCACAAAACAGACTTCAACAAAAATATCACATAAGCACATGACCAAGCTTAAAAGTGATAACAGATACTGCCAGATCCCAACATTACCAATTCTAACTTTGGGTCATCAGTTAGAACCTGTACACACGAGACACAGCTTTCACAATGCAGAAATGTAATCATAACTTATCATTCAACAGAAAATGTGGCAAAAGCTGTGATGTTTCCAACAGGGACTAATACAGAAAAAAATGGAAATAGCAGCATGTTTGAAATATAAAACCCCCCAGCATGTGTTACCGTCAGTCTGCAGGCAGAGCGGTGAGGTAAAAGTACTGTGCTTGTTGTTTTCAAGGTCCGAGCGTGACTGGACCCTCACACAGTACCACGTCCAAGGCTTCAGGTTGGGCAGATTCACCACACTGGATTTGGTGTCCAACGTCTGTGGCTGTAAGGCCTGGAGGACACAGCAGACACCATTTGTTGTAAAATGTTACCACATTATTTCATTAATGAGTCACAATGCTGCAGTTGAGAGTGGTGGTAACTTTCAACTGGAAATATCAATACTGTTCAGCGTTCATAACAAGTCCACAGTCTGGAGTGAATGGGGTTGTATTGATTACAAAAAAAAAAAAAAAAAAAACAAGGTGATGATGTGAAAGGCAACTCCAATTCTGAAAAACCTGGCAAGCTGTGTTAAATGTAAATAAAAACTGACTAAACAACTACACACAAACAATTTTATGCATTGATCAGTAAGTCATTTTCTACCAACAATACACTCAATTCTCTATTACATCATGTAGTAGATGGTGTTTCTCAAAATGAACTGAATGTGTAGATGTCCATTAGAGCCACTCCATCTGTGAAGTGCATTAGCAAAACCACATGTCTGGCATCATCTGTCCTCCATCTGGTGTAATTTAAATGACACTGAAACCCGATAAGCTGCATTTTACAGACCATCAGATGCAAACTCAAAAGGGGGTGAGGCTCCACCCCCCGCCCCCCCACTCCTCATCCAAATCCGTGTTTTCTGTGCATCAGACAGTAAAGAAACTGTAAAGAAGCTGAGGTTTGAAGCTCTGCAGTCGGTTTACATCTGCAAATATTTACTATTCAGTTTTTATCTGGAGCTCTAATCTACTGAGCCTGTAAGGTTTTTCTTTGTGATCATTATTTTTCATTCACCGGTACAAAATACTCTACATGACCGTCCGTGTGCCTGCAACGTTCTGTCCAATTTATTTTCTTTCTTTGTAACTTTGGAAGACAGCCATTTCATTTTAACAACACAGATTGTTTAAAATCATATTATCTCCAATAAACACTTTAAAAACAAAACAACGCAGTTTTGCTCCTAAATCTCAGAAACTCCATTCCTACTGAAGTGGTATACAGACGTCTGATTATTGTTTAAATACATATTCTAAAATTGTAAACCTATCGTTAAAAGAAGGAAAACATGTGGGAGGAAATGCCCTGCCTAAAGGCACTCAAAATAGAGGATGAGTAATTATTTATGTAGATGTGTATTACCAAAAGTTACCAAACTGTCAGTAATTCAACTTGAAAATTTCCAAACTGTGATGTAAATTGAAAGGGGTATAAAATCCCCTTATGAAGCACTTCAGTTGGATTGTGGGTAACGTAGGCATGCCTACGTTTAAACTGTTTTGACACGGATGAAACGTGCACTGAACAAAACAAAGAAAAGTCCTGTGCGTCGGTGTTGATACATGGTCCACGTCAGTTTGAAACTGACATGTGACTGTAAAACACAGGCAAAGCCTATTAAAACAACATTTTCTTTAGGGTGTGTTGTGGCATTCATCTAAAGTATTTAACTTATGTGCATCAGCCCTGCAGGAGTCTGCCTCATCAAACTGGTTTGTGCTCAATTGCATATTTCCTGCCATAAAGCATTGGCAGGAAATAACAGGGGCACAGTTCTTTCTCGTGCAAGTGTCATCCACATTGAAGTGAACAGGAAACACCACAGATACTGTAGGTGTAGAAGGCACATGTCAAAACCACAAAAGACAAAAGGGGAGACAGAGCAGAAACAGGTGCTTTATTTACAAGCAAGTGTTTGGCAACTGTAGTCTCCAGGGTTTTACCAGGTGTCTTTAGGGACGGAGGGAAAAAGGAGAAGTGTGAGTCTTCCTGTGATAACACCTCTATAAGAGGACACTTTCACAGGTCTCATTTGAGCGGCTTCATGCAGACAGTACCGAATACAACGCAAAATCAGCCACAACAAGGCTACAGGACAAAGTCTGATGAGTCTGATGACGATCGTGTACTTTACTATTAATGTTTTATTTATTAGTGTTTAAACCAGGGATGCACAATTATTGAAAACTACTACGATATAATAAAGGCATAATGAATCCTTGGTTGTGTGGAAATAAAGACTATTGATCATTTGGAGTGTTAATTCCTCAACTGAATGACTCAACTGAATACCAATGGAGCCAGACCTCTACAATACTGACACAGTGCTGATACTCTGGGATAAGTGTTAAAGTTATCCAGGTTGTTTGGCTTGTTCTTAGGTGTTGCTGAGTACATGTTGCTAGAGTAACAGAATGTGAAAAATCGTCTCATGGGAAAGGTTGTTTTGTTGGAACATGTACACTTGAGGAAGTGTGCTGTGGTATTCAAATCACTAAATCCCTACAGAACAAAACAGTCCATCAGTGTCTTTGTCATAATTTGTCATTCTCATGGTGGTGCTGGATCTTGGAGGTTGTTGTTCTTTGGGGAACTTTGACAATGGTAATGCACAGATAGAATGAGGAAGGAGAATCAAAGTCCTGATGCAGACACTGCTGCCGTGACAAAAAGGAAGAGCAGAAAACTTTTTTTAAGACTTTGTTTTGACATAACATTTTCAGTCACACTGTCGAGCTGTAATGGTCACCACTTCAAACTTTTACCCTATTACGCATTTCTATGTTTTTACTTTCACATTTAGTGTTTAAATTCATGAGTAACAGCCAAAGGGTGTTTTGTTAGATAATTGTGACCTTTGAAAAATAAAATCAGCTCATATTTAACTAATTTCAAAATGTCAGAATTTTGGGAGTTTTATTCCAAATTTGAAGAAACTCTGTTAAGCTTTTCATAAGACATTTGACAGAATATATTACTGGATTCAAGATTATGTGGAGTCTCATCTGCAGGGTGTCTGCTTGAATCAGCATCCTCAGTTCCTCTGGGTCCATATCCAGTGTCTTCAGGTAAAAAGTCACATACAGTGCAAAATGTCTTCGACTCATATGACGTTTATTTTACACAATCTCCTCACAATCCATGTTGTCTTTCAATCCACAATCTTTGTCAATTTCAAACCAAATTAACTACTGAGAAAATTAACAGGTCTGGCTCCGTTAAATGATTGGTGGATGCCTTTATCACACCGCAAAACTAGTGGAGAAAAAAATTAAACTTCACTTTATAACCTTTGTGACAGTAGTCATGATATAAAGAGGTGCTTGAAAACAATACTGAAGTGTGAATTAATCACACACAAAACACACACACACGCATAACTCATGTGTGACTGCTTAGACTCTACCAGAGTTCTTGGTAGTTTTATAAATCTTGGATTAAACAGGGTTCGTACACATTTTTCAAGGTCAAATTCAAGTACTTTTCAAGCACTTTGGAGGCTCATTTTCATAATTTTTCCAGCACAGCACCTTATCGCTGGGATAAAATACATATCTACAGGAAAACGTATACTCAGGATTATTTTCTTCACTTTTTAACGCAATGATGTACATTGTATTATGCTATAAACATCTAAAATTATGTTTCATAATAGCAAAAAGTTCAGAAATGAAAGGAGAACACAAAGTTTTATCCAAAAAAAGGGAAGCCACTTGGTGTTCTTCAGGCACACTCGCACCGAGACAAAGATTAAGACAAAAACATACCTAGAGTTGACATGACAGCACCCGCTAATTTTCTTTTTTGACATAAAGATTTATTTTTTAAAACGTATCACCTCTCTTTAAGTAGCTTTGGCTTGTCATCTAACCTGGCACAGTTAATATTAAAAATAAATCACAGTTATAAATGCAAACACAAGTACTTTTCAGACCTTGAAAACACAACATTGAAATTCAAGCTTTTCCAAGGATTTCAAGCACCTGTGCGAACCCTGTTTAAATGTATGTTTTTAATCTGCTCCTCTCTCGTTTATGTCTATGATACAACACCTTTCATAATTACTCCTAGGGGATACATTTTTTCTGGTTCTGATTCTGGTGCCCCTGGGTCTGCCTCATCACCCTGGTGTTTCTCAATGGGCGGTGGTGCTTACCTGTGGGTCTGCAGAGCGTTCCCAGTACATGATGTGGAAGAACAATGTGGGAATCTTGTCCCTCATGGAGGTGTTATAGCTGGTCATAGGATCTGAGATGTATACTTCCAGGTCACCTCCAACTAGACCAATGTCCACTTTAGATGGAGGACCCACAGCAGCTTTAAATGACAAACATAACATTTTCTTTGTCACATTTACTCTAACACACACAGTATCTAACATTAGCTTCAGCACACAGCACACATTAGAAGCAGAGACCATCGCTCTGGCACTGACAGGACAATTAGCCTACGTCTACCTGTTTTTACTGGTGGAGGAAACCAGTTTATAACTATTCTTCATTACCAAAAGTGGCCAGGTAATGACTTTTAACTTGTAGAAATCTATAGAATTTTTTGCTGCTGCTGTAACGTGTGACATTAGAAAAAGACTTCAGATCATCCCCATCTTTATTGCACAGAAGTATCACAGATAAGCTTAGAAAGACAGGAACGTCAAACAGTCCATCTGTGTTTGCTTTGCCTGTTAATGACTAGTTTATTCAGAGTATGTCAGAGCCAGCGGATTATTCATGTTTTCATTTATTGTTTTATAACTTTAATATGCAACTTTTTATGTAACTTCAGGTCTACCATATTTGCTTACATTTAAATTTTGTTTCACTTGCATCATGTTCGTAACCTGTAGCCCAACTGTGGCAAAGATACTGAAAGCACTTTATTTCCTATAGTGTGGGTATGAGAAGGTGTATGTTCAGTTGTTATATACATCAACATTTATTTTGATAAATAAGTCTAAAAATAGTGTTTTGTGACCCTACTTATACGTTACATTTTCAGAAAAATATTATAATGCATAACATATATTGCCATTCTGCCAAAATAGCAATGTCGTATTTTTGTTCTCATCTTGAAATGAAATTAAACCCAAAACCCCGTGCTGACATTTCATTTTCTCTACTAATTCACTGTTTTAGTCATTTTCTAGGCAAGATGAAACTGCGGTCAATCAGATTTACTTCTGCTTTTTGTATAATTTTGACTCCGCTCCTGTGTAACTTTGATACTTCTCTAAACTTGGGTACTTAGTGGTTGAACACTTGTTGCTTCAGTTGTTTTGCTCGCGGTCTGTTCTACTCTACTACCACAGACTAATGGAGAAAATGCCTCTCCTGTACCTCTAATTTTTTAATTTGTTCGCTCTCTCACCATCTTTATCTGGGTGGAAAACTGTCTGTACCCACGCCGAGTGCCAGTTGTTCACATTGGTCCGTACACGAATCACATAAATGCCCAAGTAGTGAAGGTTCCGCTTGGTGAGGTCACATGACATGTGTGATGTTTGCTCACACACTGTGTGCCAGTTCAAACTCTTCCTCATCTGGAACTTCCTGCTTAAGGAGATAGAGACAAGCTATCATTAATGTATGACGATATACCATGTAAATTTAAGTAGAAAATAATAAATATGGCTTAGTCAAGGAGATGCGGTGCATAGGATTCCTGTAAACACAAATGTCCTGGCATGTTTTTTACAGATTTTTTTTTATTGTTAAGATAAAAGTCTCAAGTCAGAAAAAGTCCAAATTAAAGTCACTGTCAAAACAGTTAAAGTCAGAGACACAGAATGTCAATCAAACTAGAGGTTATCAGTGTGGACTTTTAGGGGCTGATATAAAAATGTTTGGAGCAAGAAAAAACTGAGAAGTGAATAGTTTTATGATATCATTCCTGCCCCTCGACTTAAACACTGACACTGAAAACAGATCATACATGTCTTAACTTAACTCAATCACTAAAAATCGAAGTGTAACCTCTTTTCACCTGGTATTTGCAGTATTTCCAGTTTTGAGGGCTAATAATTAACTATCAGCCACTATTAGCAGCAACTTATGCCAACAGTCAGTTTGTAAAGCGTCCTATCGGCACCAATTACTCAACCTTTAAATAACACCGTACATAGTTTCATTTTCCAAACTCCTATTATTTCTGCATTCACATTCCACCGTTTGCATTTTTCAGAACTGTTACAAGCACATTCAGAACAGAGGGAAGTTTTGTGCTTTTGTGCCACAGTAACTATATTAACTTATATTTTTGGAAAGTTTTCTGTATATTTTAACAAGTAACAAATCACTCTAGACAATCCCTCTGTCAAATCTCTCGCTTATTGTCATGTATGTAAAAGTTAAAATTATAGCCCTGGATTGTATGAGGAACTTTGAACACGTAGTTTCAGTCCTGGAAGATGTTTCATAGAAACTGATGTAAGTAAGACAAAACAGCTCCCTGTTTTTGCTGTCTGTGAAAAGTCACTGAGAATTAATCTCCATTGTTAGTGACGGCTGTCAGATTTTGGAGCCGTTTTGTTAAAAACTACCATTCTCTGTTGTTTCCTGAAAGAGGAGACACATCACACAGTATGACAAGGCATAAACATGATAAATCAACTCACATAAATAAAATGCATTGTTGGTGTTAGTCTGTACAGAGCGGGTGCTTCAGAATATCACTACATTTATTCTTTAGCATTTTACTGTACCTCATACAAACTGTACAAATGTATACTGGACAAAGTATAATTTGGTTTTCATGGTCAGTGGTCTACTGTAGATTGTTTTAGTTCCAGAGGAATGAGGAACTGACATCTGTCTCCGTCTGCCAGTAAAGACTTAGGGTGGAGTCATTTCCTGTACGGGCCTTCAAGTTACATTTTCACTTCTAATGACCCAAACCAAACAAACCACCAGTGCATTAGCTGATGCCACCAGAGGTCAAAAAAAGTTAAAAGTTTTTGCTTTTGCCCGTCAGTTAATATTGTCCCTTCAACAGTGTGTAACTCAAGGACAGTATAGCGTTTGTTTGATTGTCTTAGGAATCTGCTATTTGCCTAATAGAGCAATTTAGTAGCCTATTACAACAACCACAGTTATCAGTCACCTCTGAAAATGTAGACAACCTTACTTTACTGCCTTCTGTAAGTACTGATAAAAACTAGAATTACACATATATGTAATGAGGATTTCAAAAGTATTCAATAAAAAAAGGTATTAGAGGTATGTAAGTGGTTTGTTGAAATGTACCTTTTCACTATATTGTATGATTGCAGTGAATCATTTCGAGTATGAAATGTGCTGTTTTTGCCACAGACTGTGGAAAGAAGTGGAAGGATCTGCTGAGAGGCGACCCACTGCTTGTACTGCCATTTTAAAGCCTTCAGTGTGTTTTGGCCGTCATGACTTTATGGAGCTAGAGGTAACTATAACTTGGACAAGAGGTTGGAGCTGGTGGAGGTGAGAGGGTTTATGCGTGAGCTAATGCTAAATGTTCTCTTACAGATGAGGTACAATGGTAAACATACTATGTGTAGAGAGAAAGTTGGTGTGAGTCTATGAAGCCAGGTAATTTTGGAACCAGAATTTATTGGTCATCTGTGGTACTATACTTTGAAGCCAAAACTGTTGCCCCTTGGTTTTTTCATAATTGCCATATGGATTCTTGAAGTAAGGTAAAAAAATATTTTGTAAGGTCACTAGAAACAGACTTGAGACATCACATCTGAGTCCAAGTCAATAATATGTGTCAGTAAGACTTGTGTGCTCATATATTACTCAGACTAACCCAGCATATTGTGTGGTGAAGGTAACGTTGTGACCCTGTGCAGCTGTCTGGTCCCAGGCCCAGCTCAGAGTGTAGTTGGTGTTTAATGAGATGACGGTCACGTTCTGTGGGGGAAGCAGCTCCTCTTCAGCTGAAAGAAGAGAATCTTTGTGTTAGGCGCTGATACAACAACACAGTCTGTTACTAAAGATGAACAACTTGGTCAAGTAATGTTTCAATCTACAAAATTCATTAAATCGACTAAGTTTCTTTCACTTTATACAAACTGCCATTGAGTGGTGGTGATCTTGCATGCCTGTCGGTCATCCACTCTGTCTCGACTGACACATAGTCATTTGATAATAATCACAACTATTTCACATAATGTTGAAAACTGTCTCCGCTCAGCTGTGCACTAAAAATAAATGACATATTTGATCACATTTTCCACTGTGAGATTTCATGGCACTCTTCTAAACAGGTCAAATCATCTACTGCTATAGTTTTAATGGCATGTGTCCAACTTCTATTGGATTTATTGGTATATTTCAGTCAATAACTGGCTGTTTGTCCTTAGATGTACTGTTTGTGTATAAATAAGTTATTAAGTTTACACTATACTAGTGGCATAAAATGAACCAAAACAGGCAAAGCATTGATAACAATGAATTCACTAATATTTCATTGTCGTGTCAGCCCTACTGACCACGTGACAATGTAATACACTACACATAGTGCACTGTGTACATACTACAGAGTTAGAATGCACCATGTTGAGTCCCATCATGTGATTGCGAGTACAGTTATAGCACAGGGAATCATTTTAAAGGGAGTTTCCACTTTCCCACATTTACTGAGATCAGAAAAAAGCAGAAAACAACCACGGTTCTCTTAGAAGCTGACGACTGCTCAAGTAGGTGCACATTGTTGAATCACAGTACGTGTGACATTTGGAAACAGAAACTGTGTTGCAGTCTGTTCCCACCACCCAGACAAGACTAGAAGTGAGACTCACTGGAGAAATTTAATCTGCAGCAAAATGCCAGAATCAGTATAGAAATATGTCGTAACCTAAGACTGGAGCAAAATCTGAAAGTTTTTTATGAACTTAAAATGCATCAAGAACAGTCATTTTATATCTAATGTGCATATCTCTATACAAAAGGGGGTTAAACACAGTGCTATTTTACAGAAATAATTCAAAACGTTAATCTTTTGATTCCCAGAATTGTGCACCTTCACCCAACACTCAAATCAAACAGAGAAAAATAATAAATTGCTGACTACATGGAAAAAAAACAAAAAAAAAACACGTAAAACCTCTGCATACAACACTGCAGTCTCAAAAAGAGGAACAAATTAACAAAAGAAGTCACTATGAATAATTTGGGCTTTTAGGGGTAACACACCTGTTTCCACTGTGGGAGGAGTGTCAGTTTGAAAACACCAGTGGGTTAAAAAAAAAAAAAAAAAAAAAAGGAAAAATTGGTTAAAATTAGATGAAAGGTGTTTCGATCTTGATGCAGCCCTGAAAGCACCACAAAAACAGGAAATATCTGAGAAGGGGACAATGTTGTGGCGTCTCATTGCACTCCTAAAGACTACTTGGGTTTCCATGGGATTTTCCTTACTGGCCCTGTCCTTATTTTCCCTTTCCTTGTGTCATGTGCTTTCTGTTTCCCCCAGTTCTCACTGACTCAGACACTGGAGTATAAATACACAGACACCAATACCTCAATAGCCATGAAGAAAAAACATTAGGTGCACATCGGTTAATATTAAACTGCTACTATTTTTTAATATCAAGCTGTGTGAGAGTGCCATCCTAAATAAACACAAACAATGAATTCATCCCAGTATTTGTCGGGTTATTTGTAATGTAATTAATCCAATTCAGGGGTGTCAAACTCATTGTAGTTCAGGGGCCACATTCAGCCACATCTGATGTGAAGTGGGCAGGACTAGTAAAATAATAACATAATAATATATAAATGTCACCTCCTCTATGTTTTAGAGTGAAAAAGAAAAAGTACATTATGAAAATGACTACATCTACAAACTATCCTTTAAAGCAATGTGAATAACATGAACAAACTGAAATTTCTTACAAAAAATACGTGCAATTTTAACAATATTATGCTTCAGTTTAACTTTCACACATGTGCATTACAACTTACAGATCACAGTGGATCTACAAATACACAAAACATTTAGTAACAGGCAGAATATTGTTGAAATTGTACTTAAACTGAATTGGTCTGTATGTGGTCTCTGAACTAAAATGATTGTTAATATCCAAGTATAATTTTTACTTTTCACAAATCCCACAGACCAGATTGACACCCCTGATCTAATTCGTATGCGGGGTACTGCTCCACTGTTGAAAACCAATAAAGACATGTATGTTCTTTATCAAAGAGAGGGCATAGTTTTTAACAAAACAGTTTTAAAAGGCAATAGCAACCGTCATTTTTTATTATCTTTGGAGGAAAGTCTGCTAAATGAAACTCATCTCTACTGTACAAAGCGGTATCAAATTGTCATAATAGTGAAATCCCTCTGGGTACTCTGGCTTGCTCCCACTGTCCAAAGATATGCATGTAATAAGCCAACAGGTCAACCTACAAACAAACTACAAAGATGTTCCAATAATGTTTCAAATAACACCAACAATCTGGAAAACATGATCAAATGTTAGGTCTATTAGTTTTACCCATGGTTTTTCCCTACAGCTTAGTATGAGTATCACAGTTATGCAGAACACTTACAGTTAATGCAAATGATCATGGTATTATAATAACTAAGACACACCTGCATACAAACAGGTGTATACGCAGATGTGGTTAAGAGAGAGGTTTGGAAAAACTGAGCTGAAAAATAACAAGAATGCAATGTAATTACAACTGAGTAAAGAAGTAAATGTCCACACAATCAATAACCATGGCAGGGAAGAAACTTGTCACCCAGGGAAAAGATATCTGTGAAGCGCTACAGTAAAGACAAATGAATCAGGTTACAGATACATACACACACACACACACACACACACACGACACTGCTCTCAGTTGTCATTCTGTAGGATATTTTTACAAAACAAAGAGACAGAAAATCACCGAACCCCTTCTTTAATTAGTACTGATGCATTTTCCCTACTCTTCAGGTCTTCCGCCTTCAAATGAATAAAATTCATCATTTGCTTTTTTAAACACTGGTACATTCTTTCTAAACTTTCCTTCTTACATGGTTTATATATTAAATTGAACTACAACACTATGTCTTGTTTTATTCACTGTTACGGATCGTTCTTCCTCATACCAACTCAAAAGCAGAGAAAAGAAAACATCCTCTCAGGCCTTCGAGCGGCTCATTCCAACACTGTTGGACTTCAGACCTCTAAAAGGGAGAGGCACACCATCGCAATAGAACTGCAGCTCTGAGCGACTCAAAGTGAAAACAAAATGAAACAGTGACTCAGCCAGAGATTTAATCTGTTGGTTTCAACAATTTACTACACTTAAAAAAAGATCAGAAAGTATTCAGTCACTAATGTAACAGGAACAGTTCACAACTATAACTCCAACTTGTGAGTGTTCCAGTGATGGATTAATCGACAATAACAAGTTATCTACAATGTTCTGCATTTAAATCACTCTTTCTAAAAAAACTGCAATTATTCATTCATCGAAATATTTTCAAATGACTGGCAACTCTAAGTGTACAAAAGGAACACATCAGCAAGGATGAACAGTATTTCTAACACATATACTTAAAATATGTATTTGACATACAAAATAGTACTTGATTGTTTGTTTTTGATCAAAGTGAAACAAATGTTTTCATGTCTGGTATCAAAATACTTAAACTTTTTGTATTTGGACGACACTGTAAAATACTTTGTGTGAGACATTAACATGATGAGGACATAAGAGTGCAAAGCAGTTACTACGTTTACAAATATGTTTAATTTGCCCAGACATGTTGAGATGTGCACACCGGAGAGTTGATTCAGTCAAAGGTGAGTAACCGTGACTAATGTTTTTGGTTTATTTCTCAAATTAATTCCAATAACGCAACTATCTTTATGTTGTTGCCATCAGTCTGTCATCCTTGGAAAGTTCCTATTAAATGGTGTGTCTTACAGCCCTAGCTAAGGCTAAATATTTAACTTGACGGCCAATAGCTAATTCTAGTTGCAAATTTCAGCGTTAACTACAGCTTCTATCTCACGACCAGTGAGAGTCGTACATAATAAAGTCTACTGTTTCATTCCCAATTTACTGGTAGAAGGAGATGCATTAAACAACACAAATGTATTTTTTCTAGCTGATAAACTATGCAACTGTATTGCGATTAAACACACAAATAAATGTGTTAAATTACTGGCAATGGCAAAGAAGACCATCTGGTTTGAAACAGACCTGAACGCTACCATTTTAAAGTGGGTTAAAATGTGACTGAGCATTGAAAAGAATAGATTAGGATACCATTATGAGTCATTAAGAAGAGTTACTTGAACAACTGACCTTCATTGGAGAGGCCATAACTATATATTAATGTCTCAGTAGTAGCAGACAGGTCAATATATTGATCTGTCGACTGAATAGTTTATGAAATGTTTTATTAGTCAGACTCCCCGACTGTGTCCACTTTATCAGCGCACTTGTTTATCTCATGAAGGAATAGGTCCAATAAACTATTACACAGAAGCTGTGTAAAGTGAGTTCATGCTCCCTAAAAAGCATTTTAAGTATTTAATATTTTGTTTAATTTATTGTTTTTGCCCGGTCTTTCATATCAGACTCTTACATCGTAGAGGCATAACCTTGTAAAAGCACAAATAAGCAGCCCACATACAAACTAATTATACAATACATCCCGAAGGGGAAGAAAACCAAATTGTGTTCAAATCACAGACATTTTATCAGTCCATAATCATTTCTACTCCAAGGTCAGGAAAAGCTCGGATGCAGACTGAAATCTCCCCTTGTAAAAAAAGAAAGAAGAAAGCCTCTGGGGAGTGATGTTTCTACCACAGGACCCAGAACACAGGAAACAGAACAAGGCCCCAAAAGCAGCTTTCTTCATTTTTTGCAACTTTGATTACACCACAACAGAGTATCTTTGTCTCACGCTGACCTGTACCGGCCTTGTATTTTGAATATCAGAATAATGCAAATGCAAAACAAAACCAACCCCATCTACAGACCAGCAGTAAATGTACTGATGTTTAGATGTAAATGACTGCAGAAGATTAGTGAAGCCCAACAGTGGGATGAATATTTATTTTTGTCATTGGGATATGAACATGTGCAATAAACACTGGTCTGAAACATTACAGGACTGATACTGGCTGTTGTCTGTGGTCTTCATTCTGAAGGAATTTAGGAAAATTATTTATTTTACTGGCATTTTGAAGTGGTTTGCAGTGACTGAGAAGTATGTAAATGTTCTGTCAAGTTGCTTTTTAAGGACCAAATCAAATACCTAAGACTTTAGTAACAAGCCTGTTTTAAAAGTGTAAGGGCTAGAAAGTACAGATATTTGTGTTAAAATGTAGGTTACAGCTCAAATAAGTAATGTAACACGGCGTTTATACTTTGTTACTTCCACTTGCAAAGAAGACAAATGTACTTAAATCTGCTAAAACTACATACTTTTGTTATTAACAATTTTTTTGTCTCCAACATCACGACTTTGATGCTTTTGGATGCTCTACTGCCAAGAGCTAAAAACAGCCATGTTGTCATATTCATATTGTCTGAGTGTTTTCACAAAGCTGAACAATGTTATCACACAGAGCAGATATTCCCTCATACTGCGTGTGTTGTTGTTCTGAACTGTACCAGCTTTCCATGTTAGTTAATCCCCTCTCCTGCTGCACTTCTGTTTACACCTGGAAGCCTTACAACACACAGATAGTTAGGTTTAACACTGATGGGAGCTGGAAATATAACGTCTTAATGTTATTCACAAATCTCATGTCCCGGTGTTTTATTTACAATACAAAATGAAAAACTCTTAAACTGAGGAAAATCTACCATTAATTTTATGCTGAATTTACACATACATATTAATGCTGAATTTGATGGCAGCCATACATCCCATGTTTATCGCTGTGGAACATCCCTTCCTCTTTTCACAAGTGCTTATAAAGGGTACTGAGGATAACAGTTCCAGGAATTTGGCAGATGGTGGAGTTACTGGATCATGTTCACATGTGTCTTCTTCTTAACATGTAAAAGTTTTAACCGCATTTGTAGAGGACTATGTTCAGAGAGTGATTTCTGGAAAGTGTTCCTGAGCTAATACAGTGTAAAATTACAGAATTCGGCCTGTTTTTAAAGCAGGACTGCGAGAAGATCACAGGCATCTAGTGTTGATTCTGGCCTTGACCCTTGTGCAAAGAGATTTATCCAGGTTATCTGAACGTTTAGATTATTTACCATAGATGATTAAATATTAAAAGTCTTTGTAATTTTATAATGAGGGTGATTATTCAGAATTTGTACACAGTTTTTTTAAACTTATTTTATTGTTTTAATTTACATTTTGCACAGCATACCGCTGCCGTGCTTTGCCAAGTTTAGTAAGTTTAGGAGGTCTGAATAAATATTTAATAGGTAATTTATCGAAAGAAAAATGTAGTAACGACTAGTAATAAACTAGTTTCACCTTACTTGCAAAACATAATCGATGTTGTCTGAATTGACAGTGACAATTTTACAGTACAATGAAACTTTATGTAGGCAGCTATAGTAGCTAAACATGTCAACTGTATTTGTGTTCCTATATCACCTCTTAATGGGATTTGGACAAAAACCACTGCAGGATCAACATTAATGTTCAGCTGATATTTAGATATTAGAGGGATTTCGCAAGAAAAAAAATGTACGTAGAAAACGATACGAACAATATTGAACAGGCTACTACTGACTAACTTAATAAATGCGTCGTATCCTTATTTCGACTGACATGAAAAGGAGGTTAAAAATGCCTTCACACTTGCGGCTGGCAGTTAATTATACCCATTTCTCCGGGGTGAGTAAATTGACATTACGCTAGCTTCAATGACAATACGAGCCTAACACAAACTGAAAGCAAACAGACAGACGCTAGCATGCTACGACTGACTTACCGAAGCTGGTCCGCAGGCACAAGAACAGAGAGAAGACGTAAAAAGCAGCGGCCATGGTTGGATTTCAGGTGAGGTACAGACGGCTGACCTTCTCCATACACTGGTTTTCATGAACTCATGGTTTCTGGAAAGGACCAGCACGACTCACACGGACGAACGATTTCCGAGTCTTCTTCTTCTCTTTTCCTGCTGCTTCTTCTCCTTCTTCTTCTTCTTCTTCTTCTTGTTCTGGGTGTGATCGTAACAGCTGGCAAACCAACTGAAATTTCATTACCGCCACCTACTGGACAGGAATACCCATAGACAGACAGACAGATGATATAGATAGATAGATAGATAGATAGATAGATAGATAGATAGATAGATAGATAGATAGATAGATAGATAGATAG
>JAPQRQ010000015.1:14054706-14068428 GCA_037367365.1 Apogon talboti | reverse complement strand
GATAGATAGATAGATAGATAGATAGATAGATAGATAGATAGATAGATAGATAGATAGATAGATAGATAGATATTTTTACTTTCCAAAGTCTGGACAGTAGCTTTATGCCTCTACTTCTTTTACTGGGTGTTAAATGTGGTTTATAGGTGCATTAGCACCATCTACTGTAGATTTCTGGTCTACATGATGTCTTAGACTTAACTGTACTTGTGAGTGCAAGTATGGGGGACGAAAGCAATACTTACAATGCATACACTTGTCCAAACAATTAAAACACGAAAACCACTATATCTGACTATAATAAATATTCAAACACAATAGTGGCTGGAGGTACATGGAAAGCTCTGAAATCATCTGCAATGCAACACTTGAATTTAACACATTTTTTGTGTGGTCTGTCTCTTAGATTCAGTGAAGTTAAAACCTGCAATTTTAAAGCCACTGACCTCAGCAGAGATCTTGACAATAATACTGTTGAAGCAAAGTGATACAGAGTGTATAGGAATGTATCATCATATGTTAACTTACTCTCCTACCAGCTGATGGTATATGTTCAAAAAAATCACCAGAAAATCTCAGACAGCAAAAATAAATTACCCTTTTTTACTTGTCTCACTTTCATAATGCATTGAATTAAATTGACAGGATGTAATAACATTTAGAACGCAAATAACAACTCCAAATTCTAATCTCTAAAACTTAATATTATGCCTGTTACTAAATGTTGTTTATGGTTGTTCAGGCTATTCATATTTTTTGTGAAAGGATAGCTTGTAAAAGTACTAATACAAAGACAAAATTTTGAGTTCTCATTATTAATAGGCTATTATGCTATAATTTTACTGGTCCACCCCTGAACTAAAATGGGTTTGACATCCCTGATCTACATGCACTTAAAGACTATGGGTTGTGTCTTTTAGTGGTGTGTATGTAAACCCCCAACTCTTTAATTTTAAACTATCTGGGATTTTGGAAGGTGCCTCTGACCTGTTTTTATGTTTATATCCTTAAAACTAAAAGACAATTCGTCATCATATCATCAAGACTTGAGGGTACCTTTTAAATGCTTTAGCATTAAATTAAATGACAGAATATAACCAGGTAAAAGTCCTTTATTTAAGTTTGAGCACAACATTCACATAAACCATTGAAATGAACACTGTAATTACTAGTAAATATCTTATATGCTCAACTATGCTCTGTGAGAGGCCAAAATGACCTCTGGGTTCTATCGTATCCAGTATCCAGACCAATCACCACTCAATGCAGACCCTTTAAGACACAGCTTTCACAGCGACGCACACAGAACTGTGCATCTTCATCATCACTCATCATGACAGTATAAATATTTTAGTGTGGGCAGCTCTGTCAGGTAAACACAGGACTACAGTGAAATACATCCTGAAGAAACAATCTAAGGTACATTAGTATTTCCATTCCCACAAGTGAAAAGGAAGCAGAGAATACTAATACCCAAATGCAAATGCAAAAAGTGGGAGAAAGGTACATGTAAAGAACATGTGTGTCCGATTTGAAATGAACTGAGTGAATAGGGTCCAAGAAATGGGTTGGACAAAAATATTGGACAGACGACTGGAAGGACAGACGGATTTCCTGGTACATGTATATTGTACAAATACTGTACTTTTCACTCCACTACATTGGTCTGACAGCCTTTCAGGTGAAAACTTGACATAGTGGATAATATTAACAAGCGTTTACATAATGTTAATCAAATTTGCATTTTGGTTTTCACATACAGGTAGAGATGGGGAAAAAGTTCTCAAAATAAAAACAGATGTATGACACCTTTATTTTCTCTGCCGTTACTCATGTGATGACCCTCCGCTTTATCCAATGTCCCTGTTTCTACAACTGGATCTAACTCTGGCTCCAGCAAAACAGTAACATCATCCCAAACTGATCCTGTTGTCATTATTATTAATACAATGATAACGCACCAACTGTATCAGTGAGAGGGACTAAACACAGTGTTGATGCTGGACTATAAGGGATGTGTTGTTGCGTTGCTGTTTTCTTACTTTTACTAAAGGACCTAGAAACTCTTCGTAAGAGTCTTCTCAATTCCCTAATTTTGACCTCTTTCACTCCTTGATTGTGACCCAGAAATCAGCGAAGGAATGTTATGCAACTAGTGCCGCATTTGTGACATAAAAACTCCACTGAAGTTTTATCATTCTTAGTGTTTTAACAGTCCCCGCGTATTGTTCAGCTCTCCTTCGTTGCTGCTGGTGTTTTCTACGTCTCCTCCACAGTGATATCTGGCGGACTGCAGTGGGCTTGGGCAGCCTCCAGGGGGTGCACTTCCTCTACGGTCCCCTCATCTGTAATCATGGTGAACTGGTTGTAAGTCTCCTTAGGTGGGTCAGATATATGGCTGGGGATGTTGGGGTGTGCCAGTAGTTTCTGTGGTTGGAAAAAGGGAAGTGAAGAGAATAAACATAAACATATGGAACAAATGTGACGGAATTTTGCATTATATTTACAAAAAAAAAACAAAACAGAAAACACAAAAAAATCTGCAGTGGAAAAAAGTAGTTTCTTTTCTTAATTCTTAAAGCAGCCATGTGTAGTCAGTAGTATATCCATTTTAAATATATATTAAAAAACATTCTGAGATCATGGAAAAGACAGATGTGCATCAAACAGATCTTTAGTGCAACTACTGACAACAAAAACTCTGAAGGAAATGGAGGGGATTTGTGTCTAAAAACAGACTTTAACCAATAAAGACCCAGTGCTACTTTTGTGGCAGATCTTAAATGAATTTTTCCCTCTATTTAACCTTTCTTAAGTGACTTATCACCATTTATTATAATATTACCCTCTGTATTTTGCATTTTTTCAGTTTAAATCATCTATTTTCCTATATTTAATTAGATGTTCATAAAAGCTCAGATTAAAGTTGAGGGTTATTATATCAAAAACAGAGAAAACCAAAGAAAAAGTGACTTTTTTTAATCAAAACATATCAATAACTTTACATAAACCAGTGTGTCCATCCACTGTCACTGATCCAACTCCATGGGTTTTACTGGTGAATCAATGTTGTAGAAGATGACAGTGTTTCCACGGTAACTACGGAGCCTCAGAAAGTCCAAATGGGTCATATCTGATGACCATGAAAAGATGACAAACTGTATTTTACACCAATTATTTACTGATAGGACTAGTGGATCAATAGGTATTAATTGTTTTACAACAGTAGGCGATTTTGTTGGATGGTGGATGTTTGGGTCTTTATGGGTTGAAGATCTATAATGTCATGACATCAGCTTCTGCAGCATCTGAAGATTATAAGACAACACTGTGATTTTGACCAACTGAGTTTTTGTTTGAAGCAAAAGACTTGATGGTGCCATAACCATAGATGTGTGCAAACAAGAAGCTTCAGCATTCCTCTGAGAATGAAATAATTTATGGAGACGTTGCATTCATTTGTTGGTGGTTTTCAAAGTCATGACTACATTCAGGTTCATGAGTTCCCACTGTTTTTGACTCTTGCCATTTTTGTTTACATGCATTGAGTGTAGAATATACACAATTTTCAAAAATATTCAACTTTTCTAACACTAATATATGTATTTTTTTAGATGCTCTTGCAGAATGTAATGCAAATGCAAACCTCACACCTCTGAACATAAAAGTTGTAACTCTGAACTTCATAGATCTAATTATTAATTTCATACTTGTTTCATAACCGTATTTATTTCTTTTTGTCCACAC
This sequence comes from Apogon talboti, assembly GCA_037367365.1. Classification (NCBI taxonomy): domain Eukaryota; kingdom Metazoa; phylum Chordata; class Actinopteri; order Kurtiformes; family Apogonidae; genus Apogon; species Apogon talboti. The sequence continues at coordinate 14,064,681 of JAPQRQ010000015.1, read as the reverse complement.
TATCATGCTGACTTGCACACACATGCATACGTACCTCTATAAAGTGCTCGGGCAGCATGTCTTTTGGACATAAAAAGTGTGTTATCCGTTTGCGATACACCACTCCCAGCACCACCATTGCCACTATCGCTGCCATGATGACAGCCGTCACCACCGCCTCCACCCACGGACCTGCTCCTTCTGCAAAAAAATACATGTAACAGAAAAATGTTACTACGCTGTTAGTTGGAAACAGGAATGATTGAATTTACATTAAAACTGAATTGCGGTATTTGTAAATGGCAGTTTACCATGTTCCAAAGCTTATAAGTGAAGAATCACAAGGCCAAAAATAATCAATGACATGTCATTTGAAAGGTGATACCCTCCAGTTTCAGAAACTTTCTTAGCATGTGGTTAAACCTGAAATACATCAAGTTAAATTTAGCTTCCTTAGTTTCTTTTGTTTCATGTTTTTTCTTTTTTAATAGGTTTATAATTAATCATGGAATGGATCAGAAATGCCACCAAAGCTTTAATCACTATGCAGGTGATTCTAGCCATTTTGTTTTTTTAATCCATGTCCCCATATACAGTATCTGTTTCTTTTACAACTGGTACGACATGTAAAACTGTGTTATCTGTTTTTATATGCTTATTGCTGATAACTTCTCATTTTAAAAATATATCACTGTAAATACTGTGAATATTAGCACTTCTTTTAGCACTATTATTGCTGATTATGTGATTTTGTATGTTGTAAGTTATTCCTTTGTTGTTTTTTTTTTGTTTTGTCTGCCTACTATGCTGCCTCATGCTCAGGTTGTCATAGTAAATGAAAACTGGCTGTTAATTGACCTACCTGGTAAAATAAAGGTTCAATAAAATAAATAATAAACGTAGTAATTCAATTGCAGAGAACCTAAGCTTTCTAACCACGTACAGTGTGCCTACATTCACACATGTTTTACTGTAGAAACTTGAATGTATTCAATAAAAAATGGTGGGAATGGAGAGGTTCACAAACGGGGGCAGATCAAAATGAGGTTTTGTGGTAAATAAATAAACCACTTCTACTTATTAAAGAAAAGAAATCAGACATGCAGGTCTCCCTCTCTCATCAGCAAAAGTTAGCACCGGCCACTATTTTAGAAAATACTATACACAGAAATAATGGTAAATGGAGTACACTTACAGTATACAGCGCTTTTTTTGCACTGTAATGGTGCCCAAAGCGTTTTACACTGCACACATTCACCCATTCATACACACTTTCACACACCATGCAAGGCGCTGCCAGGCTCCACTGGGAGCAATTTCGGGTTCAGTGTCTTGCTCAAGGACACTTTGACATGTGGACTGTTGGAGCCAGGACCCTTCGGTCATTGGACGACCCGCTCTACCAACTGAGCCACAGCCGCCCAGTGTGTGACTGTAATGTGTGTAATGAATAACAAAAGTCCTATTAGTAATAGTAAGAAATTATAAGTATTCAAAAGGTCAGGGGTCATCACAGACACCCACCCATATTATTAATTTACAGTGTGACATATGGGTGCATGTAAATGAAGTTATATATACAGGATATGTTGGATTATTAAAAAAAAACTGTCCAAGATGTATGCAGGGAAAGTCCCGCCCCTTCTGGAGCAGCTGTTTAACACAAGGCTACACGTTTCTTTACTGTCTTCACCACTAGCCACAACTTACTTTCCTCATAAAATTGTCTCTGAATCTGAAAAAACATCATACATGTAAATGGTAATGCAATTCAAACAGGATAAATATATATATATATATATTTATGTCTTGCCATTGACTTCACACCTTTCTGAAGTCAGGTCCGGTGGGCCGTAAAGGAAGGCACAGGAGAAAAGACATGGTTTTGTGTTTCAGAATACATAAGAGTACTGCAGTATCTTACCATCTGTAGTACTCTCACACACTGGTTCACTGAGCTGACCAGGACTGCGGTTCCTCTCCACGTCCACATCCACACGGACTTGGACACAGTACTTAGTCCTGGGGTCCAGATCACTTAGAATCACCCTGGTCTGCTGGATTTTGGATTTGTTTGTGGCCTGTTGGGGGGGGCAGCAGAGAGGTGGTCAGTGTGTGGTCTGGCAGTAACAGCGTACCTCCTCTGCAGTGATGGTTCCCACCTTCTCCTTCTGGCCTTCCTTCCAGTAGATGATGGTGTATGTGGCGGAGCTGTACACATCTCTGAGTTCTGAGATGTCGAATACTGGATCAGTGATTTCGACCTCAATATCAACCCCGTTGGACAGAAGAGAGACAGCGGGAGGGCCGATGATGGCTGAGGGAGAAACACAAGAGTAAAGGTCCGTTTATTCAGTCTAGTCTCTAAAATCACAGAATCCACTGTTCAAAAGCCTGCTTCAAAGTCACTTGACTATCTTATGTCTAGTCTATGATAAAAGTAAAGCAATGTCAGGATAAACTTTATTTTATTAGCAGTGCTACACATTGCCACATTCGCATTTGGACACATATAATAGACAAAACATACTCAGTATCAAGGATTTCGGGTCAGCATAATCACAATTATATAATACACCTTATGCACCTTCTTCTCCAAGTGTAAAATAAATTAAATTAAATACAATAAAATGAATTATTTTAAGGTGAAAGCGTGACTCACTGTCTTCGTCCATTGTGAGTTTGTTACTGTAAGCCCAGTCGGAGCTCCGTGACCCAGACACTGCCCTCACTTTGCCTGTGTACTTGGCAAACTCAAAGATGGTGATGCTGAGACTGGTGAGGTTACACTGGAGGGTGGAGATGTTCACACAGGCCTCTTTGTTGTGTCCAGCTTGGGACCTGCGGACCAATCACAGGGCAGGGATTTAGTGTCAGGTGTGTTTGTGATGGTCACAAACAATGGACGGCGTTTTAGAATGTACTCAGGCACCCGTGGCTCCAATCTGATTTTTGTTTTGCTCATGAGTGACTCTGATCCAGGGCTGTTAGCAGTGATGATAGGTTTGACACTTTTTTGATGACGCCAACGGACAGAGGAGAACACATATTAGTGTGACATGTTGGTCATGACACTGGCTGATTAATGTTTGTATCCATGTAGCGTTAAGTCAACTAAGAGTCCGTGCTCTGTTCTAGTTTTATTTACACAGACAAAATACATTTAATTCACCTTCAGAACTTTGACATCTGATTGTTTTGTACTGGGAAAACATGGGCATGGACAGACTCATAAACTCAGAGCTCAGTTCTGAAATGGCAATCAATCAATCAATCAATCAATCAATCAATCAATCAATCAACCAATCCATCCATGGGTCAGAAAAGCACAAACATATAATCATCTAAACTTAGTTGAGGAAATAATCATTTTGTGCGTTTTTGCGTTAGTGTGTGTGTTTATAATGCAATACATTTCTTCCTACTGAGCAGACATGTTGTGGACTTAAATGTGTGGGTTTTTTTTTTATTATTATCTTGATAACACTCTTGATCGATTAATGCCATAAAATCCCTGGAATTCTGTTTGCAAATCATTTCCTGCATCTGATGCATTTGTATTTACTGTATGTGAGTCATCGAGTGCATTTATGTTGTGTGTCATTCATGTTCCAGTTTGTCAGTTAGTTCAGTTGTGCTCCTGATATTATCTGACCAGTGGAGCCAAACACACAGCCAGTCACCAGTTTGAGAAGTAATTTAGCAAACACTTTCGACCACGTTCATTAGATAAATATGATGATAATCTGCAAACACCTGGAGCATTATACAAATTCTGTGTTGTGTGCAAATATTCTGACCACAGCATGTCAAAAATGACAAACGATGGCCCATAGAGCACATTCATATGCAAAACAACTCTTAACTGTAGTGAAACAGCAGCCAGTGAACTGGATCAAACTGCTTGGGTAAAGCTAACATTTGTTTGGTTTTTTTTAACAGAAGTGAAATGAACTTCACAGAAATGTCATATTCAACACTCTTTCCACATCATGTTCCAATGTTAACAACTGGACTGATGTTCTTTTAATGATGTGTCTTGTTGCATCCCCTTCACTTTTGGATATTGTCTTATTATGTCTTAAGTCATTATTATGAATACCTGCCACTGTGTGTATTTCAGTAGACTTAAGTTATATTGAATCTGCAACGAGCAAGAGATGTGTGGCAGAGATGTGTTATTTTCTTAAGGTGGTCTGGTGTTCAATGCTAATAAATGTCACTTCTTCATTATGTGCATGACATGTGACTAAATAAACTATTGCTACACTTATACACCTACAAAATGAATAGGAAAATCCAATTTAAGCTGCAGGAGAAAAAAAACAACAGAATCTGAAAGTACACATATTTCCTACCGCAGCTCTCTTCACTCTGCCAAGTTAAACATGAATTATAAATATAAATACAGATGAATCTGATGCTGTATCATGCTATCATGGAGTCTGCGTTACGGTTTAGATTTCCTACAGTCTGAAAACACAAATACGGAAGTCATGTTTCCTCTAACATGAGCACATGAGTCATGTGGTGAAAGGGTAATGGTGGAATTTTCATGATAATCCTATTAATAGAGCTTCTCTATTTTTACTTAAAGATAAGGTTAAAGGTTCACTTAATTATCCTTATAGGGAAATCTGACCACAGAGAGAACATGTAAATGCCACCTCATAGCCAACATTTTTTATTTTTTTTTTAACCAGGTAAGCTTTCAATAACGACCTGGACATATAGAGACCAACAACCAGTCACTCACACATACACACCTTGGGGCAATTTAGACTAACCAATTAACCGACTAGTTAATAACCTACTGATCTGCTAACCTACTAGGATGGTGGGAGGAAGCCGGTACCTGGAGAGAACCCACACAAACACGGGAGAACATGCAAACTCCACATAGAAAGGTTCTTGGTGTTGAAATCAAACTCAGGACCGTCTTGCTGCGAGGTGACACCGCTAACTGCTGCACTACTGTGCTGCCCATTTTGTGTTGTTTAACCTCCTACGACCCACTGTCCACGTATGAGGACAAGAAATTCACAGCTTTATACAAAAAAACAAAAAAAGAAACAACTGTCCACCGCAAATGACATTCCATAAAAATTTTTAAGAATGCATCTGAAAAAACTGTTGCATTATGATGTTTCCAATATAAGCAATTATTGAATTAAAAAAAGCCAAAACTCAAAATCCTGTGGGACTCCCGAGTCTTAGGAGGTTAATGTAACCCTTCCATCATGGCCCCTCCTCTAAACTCAGCAACAATCAAACAACAGAGAGCTGGTCAAGTAAGCAATAGGCTGAATACAGACAGGCATGGTGAAGCGGTAGGCTGAATGGTCTGTGTTGGTTTTGACCTGTGTTTTGTCTCTCAGACAGAACTACAGTAAATGAGAGGAGCAGAAAGAGGAGAGAGCTGTGCAACTGGATTCACCTAATTTTTCACTTTACATGATAGTGCTATTGGTTGGAGATAAAAACTCATTGCCCAAAGGTCGACGCTCAGAAATGTCCTGAACAAACCAAAAAACAAGAGGAAAATACAAGATACAGACGGAGGCCAGGGTCTCTGCAAGTGAATATATACCATATTGTGCTGTGTTAACATGCAGTGGTGGAAAATGTTTTAGAAACCACGATGCATTTGTGATGCACTGCATTAAGAATCACTCTTAAGTCACTGAACTCTGCCAAGTATTGTTCCATTCTCCAACCCACACGCTCCCTCCTGCACATGCACCATTCCATCAAGGTCAAAATTTAATGTTTCAGTAAGATAATGTTTGTACTTGTTCGTGTCTGTCTGATGCAGCCGCAGCTTTTGAAACACAAAACTGACTTTTCTGCAAATATTTCATGGTAATATTTGAGATTGTGTAAAATTTCAAGGGTGTCCAAAATGTTTTTTTTTCCACCACTGTGGAACCTATGAAGTACTGACTGAGGGATGTGATGTGAGGATTGAGAAGAACTGTTGTCTATATAGAGTTTTATTAGGAAAATGTAACATGCTTGTGTTTCAGTAAAAAAAAAAAAAATCCTTCATCTCTGAAAACTACTGACACATCTACCAATCCAAAATGGCCAATAGTGAATGATAGATATCTCCAAACATCTGCTGTAGAGCTCTGATGAGGGCTGAAGTGCATTCAGAGGCAGAGGTGCTTCGCTGTTGTTGACTCACATTAACTGGGTTGTGTAGATCACCTCATCAGCTGCGCCTTCGGGAGGCTCCCACTTCAGCACCAGATTCATGTTGTAGGAGGTCAGGTTCACATTTCTGGGACTGCCGAGGAGACCTGAGACCACTGCATGGTCCAAACCCAAAAACAACGACACAGTCAGTATCAGTTTTATCATATAGAAGCTAAACCAGCATGTTTGCATGTGGGTCATTGTACTTTTTGAGCTTTTCCTGTGGATAAATCCTTCATTTTACAAACCACATGCACTGTTGTTTTTTATTACTATTGTTTTGGTGCCAAATGTGATGTATGCAGGCAGTCTGATGCTGGTAATGATTGAAATTTGATATAAAAAAACAAACAAACAAAAAAAAAAACACCACCGCTGGTTTGTTTTGGTTCTATTCACACATTCGGGTTTTCCCCGGGTTTGTGGAGGCCTTATTATTTGACTAAAATCTACATTTCTTTAAAATTTTATACCTCTATTGTTACTATACTAAAAAGTAAAGAAATATCAACAAATCTATTGATTGATGAAGTAAATGCAAACTTTGTGTGAAGGACAAACCAACAGCCACCATTTATTTCCAGAAAAATACAAATAACACTATCATTAGTAATATGTGAGTGGATAGAGCTGAGATTTTTTATGTTTATCATTTATATTCATATTTTATAATAGAAGTTCTTATTGCTGTTTTTATTATCACCATCAAACATCACTACTACAAAATGATATAAATAATAATAGTAACAATATTAACAGCAATAACAACTACTTTCAAACAAGTATCAATATTATAACAGAATAGAATAGAAAAGGAAGTAACAGGAACAATATAAATCAGTTAAGCAGCTCTGTTAGAGTTTGGCAGCAGATTGTTAAAGTGCAATCACACAATATTATACTGAAAATAAATACTGAAAAATACTGACAATACAAAACTACAAAGAAATACTACAATATACAAAAGGCCAACTCTGTACCACAGTTCTACTACCATCAGCAGTGAAAATAATAACAGTAACAGCATTAACTAAAAATGTTAATGTAACAGATAATGATATTAATAGAGTATGTGTTGCTGCCTGTGTGTAACTACTGTTATGGGTCTTTGTTGCTTTATTCTTTGCTACACATATGTGGATGTAACCTAGTCATGTTTGTGGCACTTGTCGTTGGTGTTGAGTTACAGGAGTTCCTCCTATTCTGCAGTTCCAGTAATAATCCTCTGGCAGGTTCAATGATTAACATAAAGCCCAGAAAACAACAGCCCGGACTCACCTGTGGACGGACACAGAGCTGTGAGCGTCAGGACGAAGGCGCACAGATGAGCGGACATGTTCCCCAGACCAGAGCCTCTTCTGCCGGTTCACCGCTCAGTCTGTGCGTCTGAACCGCTCCGTGGGTGTCGGTGAAAAGTTTCCGTGTCGTGTAGTTCCTGGTAGAGCTTCACCAACAGGAGGCGGGGATTTCCGCAGAAGCGAAACCCGTTTCTGTTCTGAGTTCAAGGAATCAGCCTATCGGTGACCGCTAAAATAAAATAAACAAGTGAATCAATGAATTAAAGCTAAATAAATAAGAAAATAAATTGTTAATTAATGAATTATAAGTAAGTAGGGAAGTAAGCAAGTTAGTGAGTAAGTAAATTATAAATAAATACATAAATAAATAAGAGCATTTTAACCGGAAGAAAAGGTTAAATATTTATCTATTTATTTATTTATTTGTTTGCTCCCGTTCATAAATATTAAAAAAAGTGCAAAAATACTATGCATAATTCACCTTTTAACTGAAATTTCATAATAATATTATCTTGATCAGGCTGAGATGTTACCCTTATCACTACTATATTTCACAGACGTGTTGACAACATACGCATCTTAACCTTCTTAACCTTCCTTTTTTCTGTACGTTTAGTGTTTCTTACGTAATTGATCAGTATTTATTAAAATATTGTCATCTGAATGTGCCTCGATACACCTGTGGCTCCAAATCCAGTCTTTGGCTCTGAAAGGCCTGCAGTGTTTTATGTGTGTTGCAGATACAGATGTCGAATGCATGATAATTTACTTGGAAATGTTACATAGAAAATACATTTAATTATACATTCATGGATAAACAACTAGATATAATGATAATGTTGTTTGCATTCTTATTAGGGACCACAGACCATTCATTAGTAGGGCTTATATATGTACATTTTATTCTTTACTCTGCATATTTATAAAATGTGATGAACTGACATTCATTCACATCCTGGAGCTGTAATCCTAAACGCGATGACTGTGACCTGCTGGTTATTTACAATGAATTTAAAAGAGATTTTTCAGTTTTGTGATAAAGGTTAAATTACATACTGTACCATTCATGTTCCAGTGCTTATGTTTGTGTTGGAGTCTGCTGTTCGGGGAGCTGTGCAAATGATCAGCCAACATACAAACTCCACATATACAATAAATATTCAAATTAGAAAAGTAATTACTAACAATAAAATAATCCTTGGTATTTTAATTGTTATTCTTCATTTATCACATCATCATTTATCCTGTATTTTTGACTGCTGGATTGGTGAGTGTTACCCTGATTCAGTGATTAATATATACTTTCCAGGTATTTCTTCATGTTAATATTAGGTTGGACATTTAGGTATATTACATATTATCCAGTGTCAAACAGCCAGCATATAGACTTGATAAGGTATACTGTATCTTGTGAAATGTTTTGATTGCAGATTAACGATAAAAAAGACCTCTGTAGACATGGGAAATGTGCCTCTTGCATCCTGCCCATATTTTTTCATTAATTACTATAAGTTTAGACACTTTGCACAGAGTAAACACACAAGTTTAATTAAAGAAAGTGTGAAGTTACAATAACAAGACAAAAAGAATGTCCTCAACAGTGGCAAATTAAACAAAGGGTTCACAGTAGGTTTATACTCTTTTATACAGTGTGAATGTGGAAACTTTACCTGGTGATTTGTGGCTTTAACAGGGCGGAGCATCAAATGTTTCTGGCCTTGTCAAGTGCATTAACCTTAAACAGGCAATTTGTAATGTTCTTCATTTTAAATATTTGAAAATTAACTACATTTATCAATAAATTGTGAAAAAATGAGTTTTGACACTAAAGAAAACATTTCAAAGTACTAATAATACTAAAAATAATCATAAGATTTAGGTGCGTTATCAAAAATGGCGTCTATATAAATCTCAGTTTTTACTAAAAACATCTCAGTTTGATTTTTACAAAGAGTGTGTTCAATATTTAGGCCAGAAAGAAAGGAAAAAGTCTAAGTAACAGTGCTAACCATAGCTGCTAACAACATAACAACCAATCACATCACCCTGTTCCTTCAGCTGATACATTCAAACACTAATCACTGTATTACTGTGTCTTTCTTTCTGTTAAAATGGTGCAGCCTCTGCTGGTAGGGAATGTTTGTTAGCAACAAATTGTACCTTTAATGGATGGATGTTACAATAGCCGAAAACATTTGGTAAATAAAGTGTGACGCACGTGTTGCAAGAGCCAATGAAAAACACTCAACACAAAACTTGCAGAAACATTTCAAAATCAGCAGCTTCATGGTGATAGTACAAATAAAATAAAACAGCACTTAAAAAGGTAACTATAATACTATCAGAGCACAATTTGTAAACAGACAAACAGTAATTGAAGGTTCAATATGTAAGATTAACATGTCCATGCGTTAAGTGTCAAACTGAGTGTTTCTGTTGTGTTGTTTTTAGTAACTGCCATCATGTAACTTCTGTAATTTAGTCTTTTTCCCAGTTGGAG
>JAPQRQ010000015.1:13956735-13973731 GCA_037367365.1 Apogon talboti | reverse complement strand
ACTTCACGTATTAATGAGCATATTCCATTTGTTCTCCAACCTCATTGTCCTTGTAGTTTGTTCATCACAACCTGTTTCCTGTTTTAGCATCCTTAAGAGAAACATCATATTTAACCCTTTAACCCCTGAGACATTATTTCAGGTAAACATGCTGCGATGTTTTTGCGTCTGTTCCAGTACCATAAAAGCTTCTGTGAGTATGTGTGTGTGTATGTGTGTGTGTTCCTTTTCTTCCGTGGTCTTGCTATATTGTGTGTTTTAGGTCAAAACTGGGTGGAAAAAGACAAAGAGAGGAATTGACAGGTTTTTACTAAATAAGGCACTCAGAATGTACAGTACATCAATAACAGATTTACAGTGTTGAACATGAACTGTGAACTGGAACACACTGAACAACAAGTACTTGAATTTTGGCCCAGTAGTTTTTGTTTTAGGGCTCTATTTTTCTAAATCAGTCCAGCTGCTTTTTGGCACCTGTTGAACTCCAAAAAGCAGTTTCACAGTCAAAACTCAGTAAAAACACAGGAAAAAAAAAAGAAAATCACCACAACACTGCAAACAACAGTATAAACAAAAAACGACAAGGAAAACGGTGTAAAAAAAAAAAAAAGAGCCCAAACTGTCTATTTTTATGGTGAGTCGTCTCACTCACTGCTCTGTGTTTTGCCCCCATTACACAGGCAGCAGGGGGTGCACTGAGCATGCTCAGATGTCTATGGAAAGAAGGTCTATTCTATCTGCACGTTTAAAATGTTTTCCTATTGAGCAAATGGTTGAATTTTTATGAATATTTAAAATAAATCATATATTCAGAATGCTCACCACAGACACGTCAGGGGTTAAAGGGTTAAAGACTTTAAACAACAGATGTGTGTTTGTACGATTAACAAAAAAATTCAACTATATATGTATAAAACAGGATACGGAAAGAGCTCCTTTAAATATGTAGTAACTGGAGCGAGCATCTGATTTGTGACCGAATCAGAACGTTTGTCATTCTCATAAGGTATGAAAACATCAGATGGTGTGGACTGATGAGGGGATCAAATTATTTCTCTCTTATGAGTTCCAAAAGATCACAGCCATTTCACATGGAAAAACATCATGTGTTACTTTTAACCTGTTTATAACAGACGTCTGTGCTGGAACCTATACCTTTCGACGCTACGCAATGAATGACTGAATGGATGAAATGTTTATGATCACACACATAATTTACTATTTTTTAGAACAAATGATGGCTTCAAATTCACTTGTCATTTTTTTAAGTTACTACTGCCAGTGAGTACTTTAGGTTCAGAGAACCTTTGATGTCATGGTTACAGTAATCAACTCTGGTTAAAAATATGTTAGTTTGCACATGTGGGACTGCCTCAAATAAACCTGCCACAATATAACATATATCACTATCATGTTGGAGGCTTCAAAAAACACATTCATTTGGATTTATTTGGTATTTCTCCTTTTGCCACTTGCTGATTTCATTTAATGTTATTCATGTGTTTGTGTTGGTGTTGTCTCTCTTACTAGGGGATCTAGATATCAATAATCATTGACAATCAATCAAAACAAATTGGTTTCCTACCTATGCCATGGCATGAATCATGATTTCAGAGGGAACTTTGAGTCACCTGGCTGATTCTGGACTTCACTTCTGCAGTTCTAGAGAAAGGGGAAAAATGTAAACAAAGAATTGATTTTGACTCTTGACTTTCAAAGCTAACACCCTGTCAAAAACGAGTATTGCCTCAAGTTCTGAAAGAACAGCTGCCAGGAACATACGCATAAACAAATAACAAATAGGAAAGAAAACAGTGGCAGTCTGAGCCCAGTGTTAATATCTAGAGTTCTGCTTGTGCACTGATTATAAACAAGTTCTTAAACTCTTTCTCCCTTTCACCTAACTCACTCTGACAAATGACTTCTGTCTGATTGTTTCGCCTTGAAGGAACACCATGAAATAAGGCAGCAGCGTGTGGATATGGAAAATATTGAGACTCAGGTAAATAAAATGTAGAAAGAGAGAGGGCTGGGGATGGCAACGAGAGACTGTGTTTCAACTTGGTGCAAGAAGCAGAAATTAAAAAGAGAATGTGACTGAGGAGTTTCAAATAAAACCCATTGGGCTGGTGTGATTACAGACAGTGTTATTATTCTCTGACTGATCCAAGGATAGTTTTACTCCATTGATTCTACACCCTATCTTTGTCTGATGATTTGATGATCCTTGGTTTTCTAATGTTTAAAAAGAAATAATAATGCCCATTTCATTGAGGGAAAAAGGGCTCCTGTGTTTTGCAGTCCTTGCACTGTTTCCCAGAAAAAGTAATTATTGTGAAAATTAATTTTACCGTTCCAATCACTGTCAGTCAACCTTGTGAAGACAGCCACTTGAAATAATGGAAATGTGTCTAGCCTTCATTTTAGTCATTTGTTGTAACTAGATATGGTCTAATACAGACATTAGACCAAAGCAGAAAAGTAGAGGCTGTGTCAGTCATTTCCAGACTAACAATTGTGACACTATGGACAATTTAGTCAAAATGTATTTTTAGGTAGGCCCATTGACACAGACTATTTTCATTGCATTTTCAAATAATGCATGATTTGATCTAAAACTATTGTCTGTATTAAGTATCGTAAATAATTCCTCAAACTCAACCATATGGTTATATAAAAAATCTGTAAATATATCTGCATTATCACATTTCTATTACACATATAGTAATGCTGGAAACAGAACAAGGCATTATTTTCACAAATTCATTTATTGTTAGTAATCATTTGTTTTTAATCATTTTGTTTTCTAATCAGAGTAAGTTTCAGATGTCGTGTTGCATGGCTATTTGTCAGTGTAAATCGGTTATAAATTAATAACATGTATTAAAAGTACATCTTCAGAGATTTCTATGGTGTGATAATTCTGTATTATAGAATAAGATTATCTCATATGAAATAAAACATATGATTTAAATGAGTAAAGTAGCTTAAATATTACACGTCTGAATTTCCACTGGTTGCTGCTCCAAAATACTCAAAACCTGGCAATGGGTGTCAGTCCTCATATACAGTACTATCTGACTAAATGCTGAACTTCATTACGTGTCAGTCACCATGATTATCCCTGGAATCTTGGGCCTCTTGCCATTCAAGATGTGGTTTGAGAATTTGCTCCCCGTCCATAGGAAGATGCGTTCATGGTCCAGGAAATATTCATTTGATTTGTCACACAACACACCCAACAAGGTAAGGTATGACCAGATCTGATTTAGAGGAAGGAGATGAACATCTAACCCTGGTAAGAAGAGGGGAAAATGATGATATCTTTGTTGAGAACCTTGCACCACAGTTTGTCTTCAATGGAACCAATACTTCTGAGTCAGTTGTGCAGACCCTCCACAACATGTGGGAGCTTGTCTGGGTTGATTCTGCTCCTCTTTCTTCTCAGACTGCAGTTGGAGTCCCTGCTGGTATCTGCTGTTATTTAGAAGTGATTTGAGTGTCTTGGTTAATCTTCCCTTTAACTGTACCATGATCAGGTACGCACTTTTAGAACCCTTTTTCTAGCAAATATTTGTGAAACATCTGTGCTTCTCCAGCTATAACTATCATCCTCCCTAAAATACTGCTGTCTGTATTCACCTCATGCTCCTTCAGACAGTATACCACTGATGTCTTCAAACATCTTGACATTTTCAGCATACTTTAAATACTCAGGTTCAATATGCTCCATGCTTAAAAATACCTGGGCTAGTCTTATGATCCAGAACAGAATGGGAGGTTACGTATTTTTGTTGAGGACGTCGTCCCAGTACTGCATCGGTGGAGATGCAGTATCGTCTTATTCCAGGTAATCCTACCTAGATCTTCAAGTGATACTTCTTGACTGGTACCCTACACTATGTGCCTGAGTTCCTTATAGTATAGAGCCACTTCTCTTGCACTGAGAACTTGCTCTCTCGTAAATGTCTTAGAACCAGGATGCAAAGAAAGATGCAAAAGTCGTACAGATACCTTGAATACCTCAAATCTTACAGCCCATGATATACGACCACACTTCGGTTGCAACCGTAAAGCTATCAATGAGGCTGACCAAGGATCCAGTACAGTCATTCTTCAATCTTATTTTTTGTCATGTGTCTTGTCAAAGTTAATGCAGCAGCCGCAGCACCCATGCAAGTGAGCCAGGGATCATAGACTATCCTCAGACCTAAGACCATTGTCAATAGTCATGACAACATTACAACTTACTGTCCCTTCCACAGCATCAGTTACCATTACCAATACTTCCACTTTCAAGTCTGCAGGTGAACCTGCAGTGGCTGCTGAATGTGGCTCATTCTAAAGTAATAAAAACAATTCCTATTGTTATGTGGTGCAATGAGTGAAATGGTAATTCTGAAAATTAGAATTCATTTTTTCAACATGATCTCCAAAAACCTTACACAATGCTCCTTCAAATGATTATTCATTTGTTTTGTTTTTTTTACATACCTCTTTGTAGTGACAAATCTAAATTTGAATATTTTACCACTTGCCACAAGGTACATTTTTATATTCTGTTTGAGTAAATTTTACCCAGAGGTTTTGACTATATTCAGTTCCTATTGTACATTCTGGAATCCTAGGCTGAAATTCCTAGGGGGTTCCAACACCCAGCATTTCTTATTCCAACCAAAAATGTATGAAATATAAAGAAAGATTGTGATGGAAGTCCCACGTCTTGACATGAATAGAATTTCAAAAAAATGGAGAGCAATAAAAACCTAATTACATAAATCAGTGAAAGCTGTGTTCCAGTAAAAAAGAGCCAGTGTTCACATCAGTGACTTCAATCAGCTGACACAACCGTTTCCACCTTATTTAAGAGCTGCTATTGTTACAAATGTGCCAACTTTGTCTTTCGTTAATCACAAACTGTAATTTCTACTCTTGTAAATGTACATATTTGTTCAGTAACACATCAAGTTTATGAACCATGTTTTAAAAGACATATTTGAGGTATTCCTTTAGCAGTTCTGTGATAGAGTTGGGGATAACCTCTTTAATCGGTCCATTAAGAGAGTCCATAAATATCTTGCTGATTTTGTAAATGAAGTCTGAGTGTTGGAATAAAATATTACACATAATATAATATCTGCTTGCTTAGTGCATGTTTGATATCAACGCTGGTCATATTTTGTCTGTGTTCAGATGCCACTGTCTCTTAGCCTCCTGCAGTATGTTGAATTGCTTGTTGGGATTGTCTTGGAGGTGTTAAAGATGCTGTAAAACAGATACCAGCGGAGGTCCAGGATCATTGTTGTAACGTTGTCTGTTGGTCAATTGGATCTGATTTTGGTGCAGTCATTTTTTTCATGATTTTTAAGGATTTTTCAGGTAGGAATATACTTGTTGACACTACAAAACTGCTCGATTTTGCATTCCTGAAAATTTGTTGTAGCGTGTTCAGAGATTTTCAGTCAGGTGGCATGAACTACCACCAAGGGCAGGGTCAGGTGACAACATCCTCAACCTCTCTTCTGTCTTGTGATATTGTAGCATTGCCAAATTAACCTGTTGTTTATAGAAATAGTATTCTAGTTCTTTACGGTAAAATATAGTAATAATAATAATGGTAATAATGCAGTAATAGTAATGTGACCAAAACTGACCTATGGTTTTGTCTGAAGATGCACCAGGGCCACAGGTCAAAATGTCTAAATTCAGACGGCAACGACCAAAACGTAACCAATGTTGTATGCATGAGATGGTGGTGATCCTTAGATGCTAGCGTGGGTAAGTGGGTTGTCAGTGACAATTAGGCTCAGAGTCTCCTTTGACATTGTTGACACTTGACATCAAGTCCTGTCCCTTCTTGATTTCGATTAGATTAGATAGAACTTTATTGATCCTTTGGGCAGAGCCCTCAGGAAATTGAGGTCATTAGTGACAGTTGGTGGTGCTACAAATCCCACTTGCAAATCCGCCATTCCTAACAACTGTCTAACTTTTCACAAGCTGCATCACTAACTAAATCTAACAATGAGTGCAACATTATGCCATTTTAAGCAAAATAAAAACTGGTGGACTCCAGTATTCTAACATTTGGTAATGTACAACTAAAAGAACACACCCTGGTAAATTTCACGCATTGGTGGAGTTGGCATATGTTTGCATATAACAGAAAAACACCAATTTAAAAAAAAAAAAAAAAGATTTTTGAGCAGCACCATACTATACTAACTTCAAAGAAACAATAGACTTACTATTCTCATTGCCACTGCAGCTGCATGCTGATGTGTGTGCACAGATACTGCAGATTGCTTTGCTGCTGCAGTGCCTCAAGATCCATCCCTTCATCCCTCTCTTTCTCACTCGTCACGCCACCCAGCACACCTAGCTGCTGGGCTGCTCGTTCTATTTTGTACATACACACAGTGAAAATGTCCTTTAACGCATCAGGGGTCTCCTCCTGTATGTTTGACTGCTGCTTGCTGCTTGCTGAGGCCAACTGATTAAAAATAACATTTATTTTACCTTTCCCTGCCTGGTGCTATATACTGCATGGTGGCCACAAACACACATGGACACACACCAGCACAACACCTAGGAGAGGCAATTTTGTTAACACACAAAATGAAAACATCTTCTTTCTGAAGTGTGTCTGGGTTCAAATCAGAGCAGGCTCTAACCTTTCTCATCCTCTTTAAAGTGCTGTGTAAACTGTGTCTGCACTGTTGAATGAGGGTCAGGACAGAAAAAAAAAAAAAGGTTTCATTGATTGTATCAGTTTAGGCACTATAATGTTAGAAGAATCAGTCATGTATATTTAATATATTGTTCATATTTGGAAGCAGACTGAACTCATTCTGCCTTAATCCTCCTCCTTCTTCAGGAGAATATTCATATTGGTGGATTCCAACAGGAGGAGGCTGGTATGACTAAGCATACACCCTTCTGGCACTGAAAAAAAAAAAAAAAATCAAGGTTCAAGGTTCATATTAACCCATAAAGACCCAGGGATACTTTTGTATCAGTTCCCAAATTAATTTTTCTCTCTATTGAACCTTTCTTAAATGATTTATCACCATTTATTATAATATTTCCCTCTGTATTTTGCATTTGTTGCAGTGAAAATCACATATTTTCCTGTTTAATTTATTGATTCATAAACATTCAGGTTAAAGTGGAAGGTTATTAATATCAGAAACAGAGGAAACTGACAAAAAAGTGCCTTTTTTAGTAAAATCTATCGTTAACTGAACATAAATCCAGTGTGTCCATCCACTGTCATTGACCCAACTCCATGGGTTTTACTGGTGAATCAATGTTGTAGAAGATGACAGTGTTTCCACGGTAACTACGGAGCCTCTGAACGTCCAAATGGGTCATATCTGATGACCATGAAAAGATGACAAACTGTATTTTACACCAGTTATTTACGTGTATTGATAGGATTAGTGGATCAACAGGTATTAAACAGTTTCGATCAGTAGATGGTTTTGGTCGGTGGTGGATGTTTGGGTCTTTATGGGTTAAAGATGCTATAATGATAAAACGAGAGGAACAAAGCAGACATGGTGAATAAACACATTCATGTTGTGACTTGAGGTGTTTCTTAGTAGAGATAATGCTTTCATAGAATTACTAAGTGACATTTTTGTGGAATAGAAATGGTCCATGTGTTGATTTTATCTGTTGGCTGTTTTATCTGTGGGTGGTTACAGCAATAATCGTACATCTCTTAAAAATCCTCTGTTGACACATAAAAACTGATTACATTCCCCCAGAAATTCTAGAACTGGAAAGTCTGTTTGCTGTACAGTACATTGCCCACAGATACAGGTTGATTTCTTTTGTGACTCCATCAGTTTGAATTGTTAAATTTCATTAATACTTCTTTGTTTGCAGCTGTGTCTTCTTGTCTACCTCCGCCATTAGCATGTGGAAATACCAATGGAACACATGGAGCTGTGGTTCTCTGGGACTGCCGTCACACTTTCTCTGAGGCCAACGAAAGAACAATATACTGGCAAGGCCAATCCCCAGCTGAAACCGTTCTACATATATATAGGAATGGAAAAGAAGATTTTGAGCACCAGACTCTGTCATTTAACAACAGGACTAAAATCTTTCCCGATCAGATACAGTTTGGAAACTTGTCACTTGGCATTGAACTTAATCTGACAGATAATGAACTCCAGGCTGAAGTTGTTATCATAGACAACGGGGATCCAATTAAAATCTGCCAGACGACTGTGTATGTAGCAGGTCAGTATGATGGGCACTACTTCAATACATAAAACCACAAAGCATTTAACTATCCCCTGAACATCACATAACTTTTCCTGCCTCTGTAATTCACTTTATAAAAAACTGTTTTTCTTAAATAGCATATTTACATTATATACTTTATATACTCAGTTCCTTTCCAGACACCGACAGTTGAAATAAACCGAACAGATATGACAGCCACCTGCAGCACAAAGGGAGGATACCCTGAACCTGATGTCAAATGGACCTCCCGGGATCCTGAGTCGGGACATGAACGTACACTGGAGGAACATGAATTTCAGACGACCAGCATTATAGAAAACGGCCTCTACAACGTCATCAGCAAAGCCAACGCCACTGGGGCAGATTACATGACCTGCAGTGTTTACAACCCAACTTTAAATGAGACCCTCAGCAGAAGTACACCACCCCACGGTGATCACCCGTTTGCTCATATTTAACACTGATGTGCAAATACTTGTCCCTTTATTTCTTAAATGTATGCACTTAACACACATGGATGAGCCATGTTTAAAAGCGAGCACATAGGGCTATAGGATGACAATGAACTGTATGAACATGTAATGACACATAATGACACAGGCAAATAGCACTTGTTTTGACCACAGTTTTCATCACTTGCATGATGCCTTATGTTCTTGCCCCTAAATTCAGATGGGAAAATAAGATCAAGGCAAAATAAGTTAATTTGCCATCCAGCTGTTGTAGTTTTTAAGTCATCATAGAAAAGGTAGCAAAGCTGAAAATAAAAAAAAATGCTTGGGAAAGATGGAAAAGATGGCAAACAAAGGTTAATCGGAGTAAGTGCAATGGAAACAGAGTTAACAAAAAGGTAGCTTGAGGAGACTGCAGCAATTTAATATACAGGTAAGAACCAAACATAACTGTCAGATCAGTAGCGTTTCTAACTGAAGCACCCCTTTTTAGATTAGATATAAAATGTTTGGTGATTTACTTTTTGTTTAAGAGAGAGAGAGAAGGGAGAAGAGAGAGGACTTTATTTATTAGTATTATTAGTATTTTCTCATATTTACGTAATTCTTCATCTAGTTGAATACAATGTACAACATATACAATGTATATGTATATGTTGAGGAGGTGTTGTATCAAAATGAGTTGGCCTCCTCCAGAAATATATTTCTTTTCTGATTCCATTTCATTCCTCTGTTGCTGTGGCTCAGCCTTTAAATATCTTTGATCAGATTTGATGGTTCAGTCACAGTTTCCCTTACCCAAAAAGTGTTATGTTTTTCTTTCACAAATGTGGGAATCATGGTCCGAAATTGCGTTAAAATGTACAGAACAGTGAAGTTTCTCTTGCCTGGTCGGCCAGCACCCTAATCCTCTGACCTTAGAATCACCCCTGTGTCAGATTAACAAAAAATAACAAGAAACTGAAGAAAAAAAAATTATTAGATTAAAGCCCCATTTGCATGGGACTAGTATAACCTCTGAAGGAAATTACCCCTGACAAATAAAAGTTGGAGTCACTACCAACAAAATGACTTGTGTCTTTGTGGGAACTTGTCATTTTCTGTTGGAGCTCAGAGGTTGGCGTTCCGTCACAAAGCAAAGCAGACACTACAAACCGGAAAAGTTGTATCTATTCTACCAAAGTGCATCTTTTGAGCCTGACTATTAGTATGTTGTTTGATGAAGTAGTGCATCAAACTGTACCTAAGTCTGAAACCTGACTAGTTTCTGCTGAGAGATGAGTTTCCACCATCTCCAAGTAAAGTCAGAAGATAGGACAGATATGAATAACACCGCCTTAGACAAACCTGCACTTCATTTCAGTTAAATAGGCCCAACATCATGACTGCAGACTGTTTGAGTTTTGAGCTACGACTAAACCAGTGACAAAAAAAACATAGATAGTGTATAGCTCTGTCCTTTGCTCAGTTTGGATTGAAGCAGTTATAGTAACGACAGCACAGGTGGAGACTGAGGTAACTGAGCGGTGGCTACAGTACCAACAGCACCAGGGTCCTACAGTCAAGCTGAGTTTCTACTGTAAAAGATAATAAATGTGGGTGTGTATTTATACACTTAAACAGTTACAAAAGTGCAGCCATTCCATTTACAGTGTTAAAACATTGTGACACCTCTTTTTTTGTGTTTGTCTTTTAGAAAAACCCAATCCTAATGGGGTTGGTATTGGTGTTGGTGCTATTGTTGGTGCTATTGTTGGTGCTATTGTTGGTGCTATTGCTGTTATTGCTCTTGTTGCTGGTATTGCCTGGAGGATCTATCTATGCTGCAGAAGTGAGTTCCCCTCTCTTTCATTTTAATGTCAACACAATGTATTTAATATCTGTTCCAGCACATTGTCCACTGCAACAATGTATGTAAAACAAGTTATTATCTTTGTGAACACATTGGTGTAGACTTTTGAGAGTATAGTGTGATACTTTTTTTCATCTAGATAACAGAGGGAGCAGGCATGTTGCCAAATATTTTAGTTGCAGTCAAGGTAAAAGCTGCCACTCAGTGTGTTCGTCCTCACTGACTTACTCTACTGTACACTATGTTTATGTTTTTCCAAAATGACTGAAGCTGTTTTTTCCTTGAATAGACCCTGATCGACAAGGACGTCAACAAGTTGAGTTAGAAGACAGACCACAGAGAGATTAAGTTTTCCTTTGCCATTCATCTGTCATCAGGTGTTCTCCTACAGCCAGTGTGAGTATTGATACTGTATGGTGGAGATGGTCGAGTGAAACCCTACTTAGATCTTTTAATCCCTAAAGTGACCCACGACTGACAGATCTGTGTTTCTATTGAATCAAATCAGTCGAGTCCTACCACAGTTTCAAATGGCATCACACACAAACCTCTTGTAATTTTACAACCTCATAATAACACATACTCCTTTGAAGGCAGCAAAAAGTCCCATAAAAAGGGTGGATGAAGATGGTACTGTACTGTGGTGATGTGGTGTGTCTCATGCATTTAGAGGGTCCTGGTAATTATTCAAGACTTCTTTTTGTTGGTTTGAGTTCAGCCTTTAGTATTAATATACCGTCCAGACTGTACCACATGGACATGAGCAATCACTGTGTTGTCCACATACTTTAATAATTGATAATGGTGCGATAAAGGAGGCCATTGGGAGGCAGCGTCGCAATTTGACAGAGAAGGAGCTGCCGCAGGAGCAGCCATGATCTGTTTTAGGACAGGGAGGGTTCAGGTGGTTCAATGTAACAACAAAACATCAAAACCCTTAACCATCAGTATGGGGGAGTCTCACAAGGGTGTGTTCTAGCTCCACTCTTGTTCTCACTGGACATCAGTAATTGTGTTTCACACTATAGCCAGTTCAATTGTTCAAATTTGCAGTTGACACAACTGTTGTGGTTTTAATCAGCAGAAACAGTGAGTTGACATACAGGAAGCAAATTTCTTCTCTGTTGAACTGTTGCAGTACTCAAAACATGGAACTGAATGTTTGGAAAACTAATGAAGTAGTTTTGGACTTCTTTAGCCGATGCCAAGACCACCTCAACGACACAGAAGTGCAGCAAGTGGACACATACATTTCTGGGAGTAAACATTTCATCTACGCTGAAATTACGGGACAACACCAGCTCTGTTTTTAAGAAAGCCCACCAGAGGTTGATTGCAGATGTAATATTTAATCTAATGTTAAGTGTAATTGCTATGTTGATGTTTAATGATTGCTGCACAATAAACCATAAACTGCCTCAGAGTTACATTCGTTTAAACAGGGTTCGTACAGGTACTTGAAAATACTTGAATTTCAATGTTGTTTTCAAGGTTTGAAAAGTGCTTGAATTTTAGTTTAAGTGCATGTGATTATAACTCTGTGATGTGTGTGATCAGCCTGGACTCTTTTAAAGATAAACTGAAAATGCATCTATTTAAGAAAGCCTATAAGTGCTGATGCTTTTTTAATCTGTCCTTGTTTTGTCTGTAGCACTCTGAGATTCCCTGAATGAAAAGTGCATTACAAATAAAATGTATTATTATTATTATTATTAGTAGTAGTAGTAGTCGTAGTAGTAGTATTGTTATTATTATTATTAGTAGTAGTATTATTATTATTATTAGTATTATTAGTATTATTATTATGTGATTTCTTTCATTTTAATATTAACTCTGCCAGATCAGATGCCAAGTCAACGCTACTTACAGAGAGGTGATACATTTTGAAAACTAAAACTTGATGTCAAAAAAGAAAACTAGTGGATACTCTCAGGTCAGCTCCAGGTACATTTTTATCTTAATGTTTGGCTCAGTGCCTGAAGAATGCCAAGTGGCTTCCCCTTTTTTTTTTTTTTTTTTAGATAAAACTTTGTATTCACCTTTTATTTCTAAACTTTTTGCTATTAGAAAAGATAATTTTAGATGTTTATACATAATACAATGTAAAAAAAATAATCATGAGTATATGCACCACTGTAGATATGTATTTTAGCCCAGTGATAAAGGGCTGTGCTGGAACAAAAATTGAAAATGACCCTTACAAGTGTTTGAATTTGACCTTGAAAAATGTGTACGGACCCTGGAAAAAAGCAGAATTACTGTGTTCTCACATTTTACTGTTTCAACATGGTGCTAAAAAATCATTTCTTCACAATTTTATGCACTAATTCATTTTCCTGATAACCCCTGATTGCTCGAGTCAGGAGAAAATAATAAGAAAAAAACTGAGAAGGTCTATTCAGAACATAAATAAAGGCACTTACTACATATGCCCTACTGCACACATCAGGTTTCACATTCCATATATTATCTTTTAGTGATTTGCACATGCATTACTTATACTAATTAAGACTCTTAAATGTTTTTGTAAGGTTTACTGTCTTGTAGTGTGTGACTTATATTATTATTTAAGTTCTGAATATATAAGTCAAATGTAGGCAATTACCGTCCTAGCTAACTTAAGGTCCATTTATGTTCAGCATTAAATACACACATGTCTGGACGGAGCGTTCTTCTGACATTCCTCTGCTTTCATTATGTGAGTTTTTCTGTACGTCCTGTGAGAGTTTGCAGATTAACACCCGAATGAAGGGAACACTGGCTGAATGGCTGCATTAAGATGGTGTCACTGACAGTGTGATATATGATGACTGATGTTTTTGTTGCTCATGTTGTAAATTGTATTTATGGTTCACTTCTTGAGTAACAACTTGAGACTGTGAAACTGTATTATCCAATGTTGTATAAATAAAGCTTTCTATGTCAATGTCTAAAATTAATTGTTATTATTTAGGAAAATAAAAGTGAGGGAGCTCAGATTTAATGGCCTGTGAAATGGATTTGCCTCGACCGAATGTGCTGCTGCCACCTGCTGGTGGAGTTTAGGTATTACATGAGGAATTTTAGAACACTTGGTTTCGGCAAAAAAAAAAAAAAAAATCACTGCGATTTATTTATATAGAATTATTTTATTATTAATTATTTAAATCAGGGGTAATCCTGGCCTTGGAGAAGTGATGTCTTATTTAGGTGACAGATTATTATGACAATATTAAAACATTTTAAATAGACTTTCCAACATAATTACAATGTGCATAGCCATACTGGTACTTTTTCTGTCTAATTTGTGATTTATGCAGAAGCAGACAAAAATATTAAAATAACAAGCTATATATAAGTTTTTTATACTTGTGTCATTATTTAATGTTTGTGTTGGAGTCTTCACTCTGCTGGGAGCTGGTGGTACCTAAGAACATGGGAGTGAAATTCACGGTAGCATTTACACATAACGATATGTGATTTTTTTTTAAGCTGTTACAATATATCTTTAAAATTTGGATTTCTGAGAAAAAGTAAGATTTTAACATTACAAGCACCGTGCGTTGCAACATGCTGAAAACTGCCAGCAGATAACATGAACCCATACACAATTTCTAAACCCCCCCCCCAACAAACCCCCATAATATTCATTGTATTAAAGATAAAGTATGTAACACTCTTGGCTTGTGGTTGTAAATAGAATTACTATTCCTCTCCTGGTTGAATGAGCAGAGATAGTGAGAAAAAAAACCAAAAACTCTGGCATAGAATAATATAAGGCTATTTTCTCATTCTGTGAAAGCTGTTATATTCTAAAGCACATCTAAACACATCCACAAAAGATTACAACTTGCTCTGTTCTGACTTTTTTCTAAATTTGATCTTACTTTTCACGTGTATATTTTCTGATTCATGCATTTTTTAGATACTTTTCCACACTGTTTTGTTAATTACAGTATGTTTGTCGGTACAATGTTGCCAAATTATGTATGACTGCTTATGTCAGACACACACCAGTCAGTAAAATAACCAATGTCAAGTAAAGGGAGACACATCACATGCTGACGGTCACAGAAACACAGGTATATATCATGTTATGTTGTTCGGTCTGCTCCCTAAATTGCAAAGTGAATGCAAAACTAAGCAGGATACATGTGTCCAGTTTTAAAGCAGCATATGACTTTCATCACAAATATTTTTTTCAGATTTGTAAAACTCAAGCAATAGCCTAATAATCACTAATCCATTAGTCCTTCCGTGCTTACACACCCGAATCACTTTCCTCACGGTGAACAACTTCGAAGATGACTCCACCATAAACACAGGCCGCTTGTTTACATAACAAACCGAAACGTCACTCGGGCCTTTTCGGGCCTCAGCAATGTCAGGGGAGTGTGGGGTTAAGCCAGTATTTATGAAACAAAATGAAAGAATAGGTGTCTGTAACATGCTGTTGCACACGTTGTATTGGTGGTATTCGGTGTGTTTCCAGGCTGGTGTGTATACTATGTGTGTGTCAGACTGACTGCAGCTTTAGGGTCGCACTTTTTATTTTTTTTAAAGGTAAGCAGGCTGGAGACGGTAAGCTGTTAGACAAACTGACTCAGAGGGAAAGGGCTGGGAAATACCACTCGAATTAGCTAAATAAACAAGTGCAGGATTTTCTGCATGGTTAAAGAGAGCTGATCCAGCACAGACATATGACACTTCCAGGGTTACACTGAAAGGGTCTGGCTCCAGTTACGCATATCAACAAACATATGCTATATCATCCCTGATCCAGGAGTGGCTCTTCATTGTCATGTAACTGCTTTTAACAAGAGCATCTAAATGGTACTTGTGGCTTTTCTGTTGTTTTTTTCTTTTTTTGTGTGTGTGTGCAATATCAGCTAAGTAAAATTTGAAATAATTTTTTAACATGATAGTTAAGTTCAGATGAGACTTTGTCCACACTGTTATTCAAAAGGACTGAGTGAAATGAAATGGAAAGAACAACAAACCTCTGACTGTGTAAAACTGGACACTGTGATGCCACTTTCTGCTACTATGTGAAATCTTACAGTTGTAGGAGCCTGTTGCTGCTCCATTGCTTCTATCAATAACTGCAGAAGCAAAGGTGAAAAACCCTGATGGTTTTTTGATAATAGCTTATACTTCTTATCAATAGTCTTTTTTCCACAACCATTTATTACACTTTTTTATTTCCAGGAATTTATTTACATGGATAAAAGAATTCTTGATAATCTGTGAGGTTTGCGTTTCCACCGCAGCTCAAAGTTCCGGAAAATTTATTCAAATTAGGCTCGGACGTTTTGAATCGGTGAATTTCTTTCTTGGCTAATATACTAAAAAGAGCGTAGACCTTGTCATCCGTCCACTTCTTTTTGGTTCTCTTCTTTTTCTCCATTTTCCAATTGCTCAAAACACAACTGAAGTGAAGCTTGTAGAAATTAAATCAAAAAGTTTCCAGTCGCACACTGGCTGAACCAATTTGGATGAACATAAGCGTGGAATGTTGAAAGTATTTCTTTCTTTATTTGTTTGACATTGGTTATTTTACTGACTGGTATGTGCCTGACGTAAGCAGTCATACACATTTAGACAAGCAAGAAAACCCTTGGGGCTTATAAAATTAATCTCACCTCATTACAACATTAGCAAAAACAAAGACAATAAAAATAAAACAATAATAGACTAAGTACAGCATAGATATACATTAAAATCCATCAAATGAAAAATAAAATAAACAAATAAAAATAAAGACAAAGAATAAAAGAAAAATAGTATGTGTTGATGCGTGTGAAAGTAAGTTCCACCAATCAGCATTCTTCAGCACACAGCCCCGCCCCTCTAGAATTCGGGGCATCTGAAAAGTCCTACCCCCCCACAACTAGGTACTTTTTATCAGGGGAAATGTGGGGTTGAGGGAAAGTTTTTGTGATTGAGGTTTTTCAAAATCCCAGTAAATGACAACAGTTGATTGACAGAAGCGAGGAGTAAAGACAAAGACATTAGAACAGTGATGAAGCTGCAGTGCAGTGCTCAGTCCTGCGCGGCGCAGAAGGAGCTTTTCTGCTGTGCCATGATGTTACAAAGGAACGATCAATTAGCTTTCAGTTGTTGTCAATATAGATTCTTTGGCCTGAGTCTGCAGAGAATGTGACGTCCACCTTCTGAACAACTGCCTGAGGGGTGGGAGGTGGTGCTCCTGATGGAGGTGAGACAGTGATTGGTCATTTCAGCCATCAATCACCTAGTTTTCATTATCACGCGACTCATTAAATAACTCGAGAGGTTCGTGAGGGTTATCCCTACACCCTGGATGTGTCACCAGTTCATCGCAGGGCTTTATCAGACAACTACTGACTTGAAATAGCTATTAACCCTACGTTAGTCACCTGGGGTGTTTCGACACCCCAACTTTTTTAAATTGCTCATAATTTCCAAATTAATA
>JAPQRQ010000015.1:13872814-13885371 GCA_037367365.1 Apogon talboti | reverse complement strand
CTGCCCTGGGGCAGACTGACGGAAGCGTGGCTGCCAATTCGCGCCAAACGGCCCCTCC
Organism: Apogon talboti; assembly: GCA_037367365.1. NCBI lineage: Eukaryota > Metazoa > Chordata > Actinopteri > Kurtiformes > Apogonidae > Apogon > Apogon talboti. The sequence continues at coordinate 13,885,313 of JAPQRQ010000015.1, read as the reverse complement.
GACCACCACCAAACATTCAAACATTTTCCTCTGTTACACTACACAGCGTGCAGGCATGACAGGCTCAAGACCCAACGAATCAGCTGCCGAATTCATTGCCAACTCTTTTGAGAATCGATTTGAATCGATTCGTCGTTGCAGCCCTAGTCATCTGCCCTCTATGTTCTTTAAAGCTGTCGTGCTAGGTAGCATTAATAAGAGCAGCTAAAGGAACAACACATCTCTGATAACATCAAGATGTTTTAATTATGTCAAACTGACCACAGATTTGACCTTTAGACACCAACATTGTCGCCTGAAAAAAAAAAAAAAAGCTTAAAACACATTGACCCAGCAAAAATGGTAAGATGAACCAACTAAGCACCAGCACTTACCACCGTTTCACTACAACAGAGGCAAGTGTGTATGTAGCAGCGGAGCTCCAGTTGCCTGCCTGAACTGGCTCACAGCCATCACTTCATTTGTTTTTCCTGTTCATTATATTAATAACGGTGTTGAATATATTTGTTACTGAACTATGAAATTGGGGTGCAGGGTCTTTTCATTGAAGCAACCTGCACACTCATTACACTGTTTCATTATGCGTCTTCAGAAACTTCTAAATTCCCTGTTGGCAGGTTGTACAAAAAAACAAACCAAACAAACATCTAAACATTACACCTCTCTCCCATGTTTTCAGGTCTCTTTTTCACACAGAAGCCCCCCCACTCAATAAATGTCCATAAATTTGATCATACTATACTATGTTGATAAATGTGGTCATAGTATAGTATGTTGAAATACTTTGTCATACTCTGGTATGTCTATAATTTTGGCAATAGTATCGAATGTCTATAAATGTGGTCACACGTTAGTCTCTTGTTTGAGTCTTTTTGTCCCAGCTGGATGTTGGACTGATGCCTGGTCTGAGTTTCTATCAGCGCTGAAGATGGTCTAGTGGTCTAAGACGTGGCCTTCACACCGGGAGACCGGGGTTGGTTTCCTGGAGAAGACATCCTCAGGTCAGAGTCTGTGTATCTGTCCAAACAAAAACCAACAAACTCTAAAAACCTAAAACAAAAAAAACCCGAAACGAATTTCTCGTCGATTTCTACTTGTGAATTCCTCAATTTCCACCAAGGATTCAAAGAGCAACATGACAAAGACCAGGTTGGTCCCAGTACCTGTGGGGTTGGACGAGCTAGTTCAACGGGCAAATAGTGGTTGAATTAACAAAGTGGTTATTGACTAACTTTCTCATTTTTCTATTACCACAGAGCCAATCAGCACCCTCGTTATATCATGTGTACATTGGTAACGTGTCGTCCTGCTGCTGATACAGCAATGCAACGTTGAGAGATTTTTCTGCTCAGGGACCCGTTCTCCAAAAATACTTTTTCATTTCGCCGACAACGCCAGTGTCATGTGGACGAAAGGCTGAAACGATATTAAACTTTTGCTCATTGACTTAATTTTGTTGTCGTGTGTATGGGGCGTATACGCCATATATCACCACGGTACTGAGGCAACAAGAGGCTAATGAGTTCATGTAACTGTGCTTATTGTCACAGTACAAATGCTAACATTTGATTGGCTCTGTGCGACTAACCCATATTTTATCCCAAACTTCATGCAAAACTGCATAACACAAGTAAAAATTTCTTGAGGGCAGACAGTTACTGTGTCCCCCATACCCACCCTCCAATAATGGAGCTTGTTTTGTTAGAAATACTGCTTAAAAATTAGTTGTAATATCTACGTGGGGTAGTTCAAGATGATAACTCTTGGAAAAAGTCAAATAATCTGAACAAGATTAAGTCTCAAGGAAATAATAAAAAAAAGATCTTTCAAGATAAATATTCCAAATTCAAGTCAGTTTATCCAAGTCAGACATTCTTTTTTTGCAGTGTGCATTTCATATGCGTGTGTGCATTTGCATTTTCACATGAGTGAATGCATTTCATATGTGTGTGTGTGTGTGTGTGTGTGCATTTCATATGCGTGTGTGCATTTGCATTTTCACATGAGTGAATGCATTTCATGTGTGTGTGTGTGTGTGTGAGTGCATTTCATATATATGTGTGTGTGTGTGTGTGTGAGTGCATTTCATGTGTGTGAATGGTGATTCTGAATATTGTCCCATATGGCCCCCTCATAGTTTGTACAGTTTTCACTTTAATGTTCTGAGATGTGCAATGTAAACAGGCTCTTTGCAGCTACTGATATTGTTAAAATGTTCATTTTTGTTACCAAAATTTGTTTGTAGTTCTAAAAAAAATAACTCTATTGTCATAGTTGTAAGATAATTTCGCATTTCCTATTTTTATTTGGAAAAATATTGTCTCAGGCAGCAGTCTTGTTGAGTTTATTTGTATTGTTCAAGCAAAAATCTAAGTTATTTTTAATTTGTACAACAAATTATTCAAGACAAGCAGAAAGTATTGTTACAATATTGATGTTTCTTTCAATAAAAGTTACAATTGTGCCACCGTTACAATGTTGTTGGGGTTGAGGGGGGCCTGGAGACTTTTCCTCCTCCAAAGGGGGGCCCGAGAGAAAAAGATTCATCTTTTTATACACACACATGCAGTGTGGTGTTGAAGCAAACCTCCGCTGCCCACTTCCAACAGTATACACACTCCTTTAGACAGATTCGACCCAGCTGTGTGTTTGTTTATGTGCTTGCATCAACATGAAATGCTGCATTCAATACTAAAAGGTCCAAACATTTAACACACACGTCCTGAAATGATCACACACACCCAAACAGCAGCTTGAGTCTGTTCAGGAGATATTTATCAGTGAATGTTCCCTGGTTTGCATAGGTGTTTCCTGGTGTTTTCATCTCCTCATAGCACTCACATCAATCCTCCTAACCAGCAGTGCATGTTTATATTCCACTGTACTGAATTTACACTAGGGGGTAGCTCTGTTTTAACTTTGTCATTATTTGGGAAAGCATGTTGTTACAGAGAAGCCATTTGTACAGGAGGGGGAGCGGACAGATGCGAGGCTGATTGGATCCAGGCCCGAATGCTGATTAGAGTGATAAAACGGCTCAATCTACGACGACGGCGCGCTTCAAATGTAATTCATGGAGTTTTAATAAAGAATCCCTGATGAGGTACACGGTTACAATATGTTGGGAATTACTCTCATGCACGGGAGAGTAAGACGGGGATTGGCTCCGGGATAATATGAGCTCATTAAATGTGAATTAGTACAACACTTTGAGTATTTTTTTACTGACTTTTCTGTGCATTCTTAGCCCTGTTTTATGTACAGAACAGTCACCTGTCGCTGTGCTTTTGTAATCAGTCTACTTCATTTTTCTACACTTGAAAAAAAAACAAAAATAAAGGTGGTGACCCTTGAAGGTAATATTTATGTTGAAAAAAGGAGTGTTTTGTCTTTCAGAGTGATGTTATTTTCCAGAGTATATTCTATGTGGCAGGTGTACGATAATGGTTGTATTTGTAAAATAATGTTTTTGCCCTGTATACTGATCAGTAATGCAAAAAGTCCTTCAATTTATTATAATTTAATTTTTCAGTCAAACTTATAATTAGTCTACGCTCATTTCTAGTTTTAATTAATTTCCCAACATGATCAAGACAAGAAATATGGATACTATAATTATTGTTTAATGTTGTTTGATTCCATGATTTAATTAGACTGTATCTTAATTATACCTTTCATTTGTTGTTCAGCTTGTTTCGTTTCACTCTATTATGGCTTGTTTTGTCTCATTATAATCTTATCAGCCATTTCTTAGCTGCAGTAATCTCTACAAACGGTGCCATGTAACAATATAATAATTGTTTTTTCACATTTCTGTTAACATCACAGGGCACCTTTCCAATCAGTGATGCTTACTGTGACAATGAACATGGATCACTAGTGCAAAAATAAGATTTTTCATTACTGTAACACACAGGTCAGCGTTATATTAACCCAATGCAGCCAGTGTCAAAGCAGTACAAGTTAAACAAGACTGACGCTACTTTGCATAAAATGAGTGTTGAACAGGAGGGTGAGGACAGGGAAGAGGTGAAGAGGAGGGCAGAGTTATTTTTGGAACAACCGAGTTGTAAGCCACGCAACGCCAACAAACATACAGAAATGAGACTGAAAGTGACCCCGACGTCCCTGTGAGGCTTCAGCCTGTCGCAGGTTGACACAGTGAAGCCTTATGTCACTGTTACAACGTACAGATGGTGTCTGAGATCACTGCCTCACATAATCATGCCAAGATTAAAAAACAGCCTACTATAAAGACCTGCTTGGCGCTAAATGTCAGTAACTCATTCATTTGTTGTCTCAGTTATAACTGAGGATAATGATAGTAATTAGCAGTGGTTTATGGAAATAGATTTTCTTCCTGGCACCACTATTTCCAAATAAAAAATAATGTTTTCTAGAGTTAAATAAAATGTTGACTTCTGTTTTACTAGCTTCTTCTTCTTCTATTTATTACCGTCATTATTCATCCATTCAATGTCTGAACCATCTTAGTCTCCAAAAGGGTTGTGGGATTATCAGTATTGTGATTATTATTAGTATTATTATTAATGCCATTTTCATTATGGTACTCTGATAATTTTATTTATTTATCTTTTTTGTCTATTAATAGTTTCAAAAATTAAATGTTAAATAAATAAACACAGAATTTTGCCTTAAAATCATTAAATTTCCCAGGTTTTTAAGAATAAATCCAAGTTATTTTCCTTCACTCTCCCTAATTGGACTGGTGAATATGAACTGGACTCTGTGTAACGTTAGCTGTTGTTCGCTCACTTAATTGTTCAAACTATAAATAACACTTATTCTATTACAATGTGAATTCTCTTTGTTATGCAACATGAAAACCAAAGATTACAATCTAAACACCATGTTATTAATATCGCAGACTGTTTACAAATTGCTGTTTTTCACAGAAACGCATCATGTCACTGGTATGGATCTCGCAAATGTGTGTGATCTTATGGGTTTGTCTTTTCATGCACCTTTTTGAAAACAACAATCTGACAAACACAACCATATCAAGTCTGCATGACGTGCACAGGTTTACGTTTTACACCTGTGCATCTCACAGCTTTGGAACCAAGTCAAAGAAATTGTGTGTCGAGTGTCACATGATCCTGATTCATCACATCTCAGCCCTCTTTACAAACACAAACCTATTCACCCACTAATCCAGCATTAAACATGTCTGAACACTTCATTCAGCTGTATTCACCTGAAGCATCCACCTGCCTGAGTCTGATCTACAATGTGCACCCTTTATATATAAAGTATATTTTTTGGTGTCCAGATAAAAAGCAGCCCCCAGACTCCGGCAACAGATACGTTGGTACATATGTGTTTGTTCTCAGCCCATTCTGCAGCTGCACACTCTCTGACTCGTATCTGAAGCCTGGGCAGCTTCCATTCACATCTCTGTTTAGTTTCCCACATTAGCACTGCTTTAGCCGCTGTTATGATAACAGAGCCGACCTGACCTGACCAGTCGGCCTCTTCCTCCCCTTCAAGCCTTCCGTGACGGGAACCTTTGCCCCATTGTTCTCCCTCTTTGGCTGTGTCTTTTTGTACACCCACAGCCTTGTTTGTGCGCTCACTTTTCCCTGCAGTTGGACTTCCAGCATCTTAGTTTATTTACCTTGGCATTCAAGAAGGACTTTTCTCCTTGAAGGTCAGGACCTGTGGGCTGTTCTACATGGTACTGCTTTGTCATGTCCGTTCGCATCGTCAGAATGAAGCTTGTCATCGTATTGAACTGAAATGTTACATAATTGTGAGTAATATCGTTCGCTTTCACTGTAAACAGATTATCAATACAGACGGGTGACACAAAAAAAATGATAAGAGCAGATATTAGGAAAAATAACTTCACTTAATTTTTAAAAACGAAAAAAAAAGATAAATAAATAAATGAAAAGAACAGTACAACACAAATTAACAACCTTTCCATCATAACGTTTCCTTTAGTCTCTCATCCAGATGCAAACATCATTTCAGGTCAGTAAAACAGAGATTTCTGGACTTCCTCAAAATTCTGTCTCTGCTGTTCTCATATTACTGTAATCTACCAACAGCCTACAGTCGACCAGAGACAACAACAGTTTGCTTGAACATTTGTAATCATTTCTACATTCTCATGTGTGCAGAAAAAAAACAAACCCTGCATTAGGTAAGAATAGACCTAAAGTGAAAAATAATCGCAGATAAATTGCCGATCAGCTTTACCTTCAGTCACATCACGTTCATATCATGTGAAGACTATCAAACCATTCTAAGCTCCAAATAATGATGATGAACTTCACTGCGATGTGCAACGTCAGCAACTGAATTTGTGGTCCAGTGCTATTATGCTTGTCTTGTGTGTTATCCACTGATGGAAAGACCATCTTTTCTATCAGTTATTATTCCACTCATTGAAATGGATTATGATGTTGGAAACTTGCCCAATGCATGACAAAAATAATCAATAATTCGTCTTAAACACAGTGAGTAAATAGTACAAATATTTATGTAGGGAAAATATAGACAGTAGATAGAAAGAAGTTGCCAAAAGAATAAATACTTGAGTGTATAGTAGTGTTTATAGTGTGTATATTTTATACATTTATGCATATATAAGCCAATATACCTGAAACTGTACACACAAACTGTAATACAATTATATTCACCTCACCTCTGATAATGATAAATAATCTTATCTTACACCAAACTTCACAATCCTACCGAACACCTTTTTGGACATTATTTTGGAGACATCATTCTTCACTTCTTTCTTAAAAACACAAAATGAGCTAATATTATCTGACAGAATGCAGCTCCTGAGGCTGTTCCAGAGGCATACACTTCACCACCGCCTTACTAAGACACCTTAACTAGTTTCCCCCTTTTATCTGTCATACCTCTGCATTCACCACCTGTTGTTCTGGGCCTATACACCTCCAAGGTTTTGCTCATTAAACTCACTAACTACAGATGGGAATCCTGCGTGCTGGTCAGTGATATAAGAGGATTAACTGTCTTTTAAATCGACTCTTATTGCCGTGTATTCTGTTTCTCTTCTCATCCATTTGATACCTCTGTGTTTGTGTTTACGGCCTGAGTAATCCACCTCTTCTCTCACACTTCCTCTGCTTTTAAAAGGTCTCTTCTAAAGTAGATGTGATATTTGATAACTCAGAAGGACACAGCAACTCACAATGACTGACTCAAGACGTTGTTAAATCTCTATTTTTTATCTGCATGAGTAACTTATTACACTAAAAATGACAAGTTTTATTTATTTTTTTCCACGTGCTTTTTTTGGTCTCTGTATACGTCAGGTCTCCGACGGCCGTGGATACCATGTGGCGACCGTGACATCTGTGATTGGTCAGCTCAGTTAGCCCAAGAAGCAGTTTGTTCCTTCTGCAGCTGGTTTTGTTTTAATGCATGCAAACTTGAAAGCCAATAAAAACCCCATAATCCCAGACTGAGTGTATCCTCTTTCTGGGATCATTTCAAGACAAATTCCAGATCATAACTTTGATGATTGCACTGCAACATTATTAGACCTGCTTCTAGCAAAGCACTTTATATCAAGGCTCACATGTTTGACGGAACATTTGTAGAGGAAATTAAACGTGCAATAGAAAAGCCCCAATTGTCTCCCAGGCATTAGATATTGTGGCCTTCTGTCTGATGTGAGACAGAGTCATATATAAGACCAATTGACAACAGGCATTATTGGGTCTTATTGGAAGGAGGCATCGCAGCAGCATTGTTAATCCTCCAAACTAATGCTTCTACATGCACACAAGCTATCCTTCACTGCTGCAGTAGGCCATATCAATATCTGCACCTGTTGCCTGGTTATGGGCCTGTGGGGGGAATAATTCATGATTAAAGCTGAATTTTTACTCATGCAAAGCATTGGGAATTAATGCACAGCTCACACTGTGAGGAGCGGAGAATAACATGGCTCATACCGTTTTAACCATTAGTTTTATCTGCTGATTGTTCATTAAATATTATTCAATACTTTTTGATATATTAACAATACTGATATAGTCTCTCATAATCCCCTTTTTAATTGTCAGTTTTTGGGAATCATTCCACTTCTGTCTCACATGTGACAATGAGGTTTTCTAATGATTTGTGTTTTTTCCACTCCTTTTTGCACACATTACTGCGTTTACACTACATTACTGTACTATATTCACATTATATTTGTTTGTCAGGCCATATTATAACAACATAGGTGTTGTTAAATTTAGTTCCAACCAAGCAATTAACTTACATTAACAAGCAGATGGTAATCCAACTTGCAGCAAAAACAGGTTGAGGGTACAATTTATACATGTAGATACTGTAGATGATAGATAGATAGATAGATAGATAGATAGATAGATAGATAGATAGATAGATAGATAGATAGATGCACTGACATGTTTATTTGATATTCCTGTAGAACACTATATATGAAGTTTTTTTTTCCCCTACAGTGGTGACTATCTTTTTTCCATTTACATCCAGATCTGGCAAGTCACGCAAGTTATGGCAAAAAATATATACACATTATAGATAACCTAGTATAACTTAAGTGAACCAAAACCAAATGAATAAAGAAACGACAACGCCACCTGGGATAGGCCCAGGACCAGAAGGACACACAGGTTCGTTCATTGATGAGGCAATAATGTTTCGTATAGTACAATATATTTATTTAATAAATCATAATTCCAAGTTGAACAACTCTTGAGTTTGTCATTACACCTTGGAGTATTTTCAGTTAAAAATCATAGCACTTCATATAAATACAGACAGGCTAAAAAAAAAAAATGGGTGCAAGACAAACAGCGGGGCAACAAAAAGGCAAGGCAGCAGGCCAAGTCCAGGTTACAGCTTCCTGGTGTAGAAAATGAATGTTAATTGTAGAGTAACACTAGATGTTTGAAGAAAAAGCTGGACGCTATTCCTACATACCCCGTCAGGACGCACAACCGCGCATGCTCAGTAGGCCACACCATGCAGTCAAACAGGTCCACACGCACGTCTGGGGGGAAGGCAACACAACCAAGGCCGAACCAAAGCCTCCGCTCGGCACACAGTCGAGTGCCATTGAGAGCGACGCCACGGGGCTCCGCCACACCGCGACACTAAAATTAAATCTAAATTATTGTGCGAATATTAATTAGAATTTAAAAAGAAGGGCGCGACACTCATACCTGGCGTTGGCAAGGTGGGGCACGCAAGATCCCAAACCGGAAGGCGGAAGTGAACGAACAATGGTGGAGGCGGTTTTATACTGTGCGCCTCCTACTGGCGGTCACACGAACTCCACCCTGTTACACAGACTATGATCCTAAAGTGCAGGTGTAAACTTTTAGTCACGGTTTGCTAATGCAGAGTTGCATCCTGTAACTCGAGTCTGACTTGTCTCACCAATTGAAATTCTTTCTCTAACATGTCTGTTTTTGTTTCATAAATATACGTACTGTATGCCTGATGTCTTTTAAGTTTTATTTTAGTGTAAGAAAATATTGGAAGCAAGATATTTGTAATGGTGAAAGAAATGTAACATTTTGTATGGCTTCTTTTTGCTTTAAATGAATGAAAAGAGACCAAGATGAGTGTAATTATACAATAATTGGCTTCAGACCCCCAACAGTGACTTTGGTTTAGTCAAACAACGTAAACGTCTGTGTAAAATCTTCTAAAATGACTTGGTTCTCTCAAAGATAACATGTGATTTCACCTGTACTGTCGATTAAAAACAGTTTAGACATTATGTGAAATACTGGTCATCTGCCATACCACAACCCCATCATTACAGCATGAGGCAAAACAGTAAAGAAAAAGTCTGTTTTGACTATGTTTGTTAGCTAAAGACCTCAGTGCTCTCATTATCTTTGTCGTCTGGATCAGTTTGTATATGGATGCTGAAGGAGACAGGTTTTTTGTTCCCTACAAAATGTACCTATAGGGCCTTGGGGATGAGTGTTTTCTTCTTTGTCTATTTGCTCTCACACAAAACAATAAAAGGACAATAAGAAAGTGGGACTCCAACCAAATGTATGCATGTTGATGAACTGTGATTGTCCTTAGACTAGATGTGTGTTCCATCCAATGTACAATTATACATCAGATAGAAGTGCAGATAAACTCCAACAAAAGAGGAAAAGGAAAAAAAAGAAAATGTAGTGCAGCATTAAAAAAAAATTATGAAAAGATAGAAACTTTACTTAATAATGTAATGTAAAGTAATAGCAGTAGTGAGGTCATGAGTCCAAACACAGTGTAAAAATAAAGGTCGTCAGTGTAATTAATCCTGCAGATCCTTAGTGAAGTAAACAAATAAGAAAAAAGAAAAGAAAAAACCTCTCCTCTTGTCTCTCAGGTACTTTAACCACAGGCCTTTTTCTGGCAAACAAGAATTTTGTCAAGCACATTTTCATTATAAAATTAACCTCATTTTGAGAAAATGTACCTAACTTTTGCCAGATAATGTGGCTATCAAGATTAAAACAATTTTCTGCATACAGTGGCAGAACAAGGCTGTTACTTCAACAACTTCTCATTTAAGCAACATTAAGTCTGTCTTAAATAACTGGCTTGCTTTCTTGTAATGAGCACAATGTGTTAAAAGTTGGCCCTGTTTTCTGTCCATTATGGTCTTTTAGTGGTTAGATTTTATTCTACTTTTAAGAAATTTGGGTGAGTAAAATGTGCCTTACCACACTGTCAAGATTTTCTGGTGTAATACACACCAAGTTGGTTACACTGAAGAGTATTTGGCAACTTTCTAGTCGGATTAGTTTTGCAGTACAGAGAACTGTGGAATATCAAATATCGGACATGGATGAGCTTACTGACCCCTAAGTGAAGAGGGTTTTGTTAGAAGTAGAAAACCTATTTTAACCCATAAAGACCCAAACACCCACTGGTGACCAAAACCACCTACTGATCTAAACTGTTTAATACCTGTTGATCCACTAATCCTGTCAATACATGTAAATACAGTTTGTCACCTTTTCATGGTCATCAGATATGATCCATTTGGAAGTTCAGGGGGCTCCCTAGTTACCGTGGAAACACCATCATCTTCTACAACATTGATTCACCAGTAAAACCCATAGAGTTGGATCAGTGACAGTGGATGGACACACTGGGTTTATGTTCAGTTAATAATAGATTTTACTGAAAAAGTCACTTTTTCTTCAGTTTTCATTGTTTTTGATATAATAGCATTTAACTTTAGTATGAGCTTTTATGAACATCTACATGATCAGTAAATTAAATATAGGAAAATACCTGAATACCTGATTTTCACTTAAAAATGCTAAATACAGAGGGTAATATTATAATAAATGGTGATAAATCACTTAAGAAAGGTTAAATAAAAGAAAAGTTTACTTGGGAATTGCCACAAATGTAGCACTGGGTTTTTATGGGTTAAATCCCTGATGTATGAATGAGTGAAACAAAAAAGATATATATTAACCATCTTAATTCAATAGATGCATCTGGCTGTAAATTTGTTTAATTTTGTTGTCATTTATGCTGGACCTTTGACATTTAGAATTATTAGTTGAATGAATAATTAGAGAAGATTATCTTTTGCATTTTCATGAAGTAAATTGCTATTTCATTATTTTCATTAAAATGTCACAGCACAAAGCACAAGTCGGACTCTGCATTTTGGTTTCTGTGTCCTCTAGGACTCTTATATTTGTATATTCGTGTCTGTAGCTCACTGAGTCAGTATTTTTCTATGTGTCTTTTTCTATTTGTCTCCTGACACACCATCGTCTCCCTCTGTTACGTTTCCCCCTTCCTCCTCTTTCCTCAGATTTCTCTTCCCATCTGCCTTGTCGCTGCTCCTCTCTGTTTCAATCTGGTGAATCTTAATAGGGAACAAAAGTCATGATTAACCTCGGGAGAGGCTGAGATCAAGCTTGACGGAGTGTGAAGTGAAAATGGAGGCTGAGACTGAGCATTAGAAAGGGAAGTACTGAGGTGCTGATGCAAGAGTTTGACTTTCAGCAGGATACGAACAGAGTGCAAGAAATTCGTTTTAACTATTTTAAGCCTAAAAGCGAGGACGCCAACGTATGGTGTTGAAAAGCTGCTGACACTATGACACTGCACTGTTTTCCAGACAAGTGTATTGACGACTGCAGTATCACAAAGAGCTGCGTGTACTGAGGAAATAAGGACGGGGTAAAGAGGACTGCATATTGGCAAGAGTGTCAGTTGGCCGGTGACGCTGTGCATGACCAGGCATGAGAGAGCGAGCTCAGAGAGAGACTAAGAGGATTATTGGCCAGGATGAACCTCCAAAGTCAGGGTTAAAGGTCATACGACAGTAACAGAACAGGTAGAGGACAAAGGAGGACAGTAGTATTTAATGCACGGCTGTTTTCATGGAAGAATTTAGCCACAAGAAACACCTTCTCTCTTTAAAATCTGCTTGAAGACTCATCGGTTTGATAAGATAAGATAAGATAAGATAAGATAAGAT
>JAPQRQ010000015.1:13859503-13872714 GCA_037367365.1 Apogon talboti | reverse complement strand
AAACACCTTCTCTCTTTAAAATCTGCTTGAAGACTCATCGGTTTGATAAGATAAGATAAGATAAGATAAGATAAGATAAGATAAGATAAGATAAGATAAGATGAGATGAAAATATAGAAATTTATTTAAATGATTAAAATGACGTAAATAGTAATAATAATAATAATAATAATAATATAAAAATTATTATTATTATTGTTATAATTAGTAGTAGTATTATATTAATGTGAAATTGAATAAAATAAAGTAAAAAAGAGTTTAACAGCATTTATTCTGTGAGATTTCTGCTTGAGCTACTGTTGCAGAATGTATCCCTCCAGAACACCATCTAAAAGAATAAATGTAGTGACTCTCAGATTACAGCTATTACATTTCTTTCTCCCCTGTTTCCAGCTTTTGCTTAAATATGCAGCTTTGTTTTTCTATAAATCATTGTGAAACTTGGTCTAGCTTTGCTGATCTTGGCTAATAATGTCCAGTTTCACCATCATACGGCCTGATTTCACTTTAATGAAGGGCTTGGAGATCTCACAATCGACATTTGTCATATAATCTGCTTTTTTATTCCCACGGCCCTCATGAGGACGAAGCTGTTCAGGAAACGGATGGGAGGATGGATCGGCTTTTTAAAGGAACTGAACAGAATATGCCATTAAATAAAGAGTATATATGTAACAGTGCTGTCAAGATACTGTCAGAAATACTCAGCTAATCCTCATTCTAATGTGTGTGACTGTGTTTTACAAACAGCGTTGCATTATGGGTTCATAGCATTATTGTTGCTAGGTTAGTGAGTTACCACTTTGTCAGTAATGATTCTTTAAAATCTGTCTACACTAAGCGTTAATTGAACTGAATTGAATTGAATTGAATTGAATTGAATTGAATTTGCAGAGTTTGTGTAATGAGTTGCTTTGCAGCTGCTAAAGAAATAGTGTTGACAAAAGATGAAATAATAATTTCATGGAGCAAAGTCTTACAGTAACTCTATGCAGTCAGTCTGATTTACACAGATGCTATGCAGAAGTAATGGTTCAAACCACAATAAAATGTTAAAAAAAACAAACTTTATTATAACTTTGGCTGGATGAATTAGGACAGCTGTCAGGGATGTTACATGCAGGAAAATGTGGAATAGTGTTCATCACGGGGTAGATTGGTTTCAGGCTTTCCTCTAGCTGTTGTCAAAATAATATGAGCTTAAAATGATGCAATGGAGAATTTTTAGTCAAACGGAAACAAAGTACAACAAAAAGCTATTACACACAGTCCTCCAGAAACCTTACGTAAACTTACTGTTGTCTGGTTTTTGAAGCAGCATCCCCTTGTCCTACTTTATATGCATAAACTATATGATTTATTTATCTGATAGTAGGATGACAGAAGTAAAACCTCACAGATTTTCATGAAACTTTATAAAAAGGTAGGTCATGGGCAAAGGATGAACTCATTAATGAAACAGTATATATGTACTGTATATATTGGAAACCCTCCAGGTTAACTTGGTAAATGCTATGAAGTTTGTTTTTGGTGAAGACGTGATGCGACATAGATCCAAAGGTGTGGTTTATGTGTTGTTATTTCCCTCTGTTCTCTGCTCCGTTGACCTCAGATGCTGCCTACCCAGAACCCGGCTTTGTCTGATGTTTATTTTCCTTCAGTAAAGGCAGTTCTCCCTCCTCACTGTCACCTTGGGCTTGTTCCTGGAGGATCTGTAGGGTCTCCTTTCCATTTTGTCTTTTTCAGACCTTGATCTGAATTTGCGAAGCGCTTTGAGGGAATCATGTATTATCATTGGCTCCATCGAAATAAAATGAACTGAACTGAGCTGAGCTTTTCAAATGAGATGCATGAGCTAAATCAACAGCTGCTTGAAGATGAAGTTGAAGAATGCATTAATAATGGACTGAAAACTATGGAAAAAACAGAAAGGACAAATGAGTTTTGTTTTTTTTTGTTTTTTTTAAATACCAATTCAAAAATGAGTTAATACGTGAAATATGTGAAATAAAACTGAAAATGAATCCATTGACTCTGATGACTCGGTCCACAGCAAATCATTCTAGGTTTGAAAGCACATTTACATACAATAATGAAATACAAACAATGTTATTTATCCAGATTAACGTACACATAACACAGCACAGTGTACAATAGTTGCTGAAACCCATTATATCTAGAAGGTCTATATTTCCTTGAGTATGTTAGATACAAAACAATGAAGAAAATAAGACAGAAATTTACTGCCAATGGTTAGAAATGACAATGATTAAAACAAACAAATGAAAACCACAGCGCATTAATCAAACTGCAGAGTCATGGTGAAAATTCATTTCCAGGCTGAAACTACAAAGAACTAATTTATTAACAACAAATTAAGCAGAAATATAAGAACCGAATCAGAAATAAAGATTATGAGTCTGTGAAGGTGTGAATAATTCAGTCAAAAAAGAAGGAAATAAAGTTGTGTTTGTGCTGTTTTGACCAGGAGTCAGTTTTTTCTGCCAAATTATATAAAAAAGTGATGTTTTTGTGACTATTTTCTCACTAGCAGAGCAGTGAATCATTAAACCGCATCATTAGAGTCGAGCCACAGCCATATTTGACCTGGATTTCATTTTCCATCTTTCTTCAAATTGACTCTAATCAAACTCTCATCATTTGTTCGAGTACAGAGCTGTTTTTCTCTCGCTGTTTTTCAGAAGTCATCTTGGACAAAGGGCTCAGGGCCAAATAACAAATTCTTTACAAAGTGATGCTAACCTTGCAGTGAGACTTTTTCAAACTACTCAGAAAACTGGTTGAGATCACACTTCTTCACAAGGCTTTCGGTAAAATAAAAGCACAGTTTTTTTTCCCCCAAATGTATCCACAGTGGGAGCTGGTTTCTAATGTGATAAAAGCCAGTTTAGTGCAGATTAAAGATACGGTTTCCACTGTAACTCCCCAAGACCTCCCAGTTCATGTCATAGGTATTTTTAGGAAAAAAAACCCCAAAAACCTTGTGTTAAACTTGAACTTTGATATTCTGCACCTCACCAGATACTTATTTTTTGCACCCACTTTGAATGTTATCGGCCCATTACATGGACATCAGAGGGTGTTTCATGTAAATACACTGTTGCCCATAAAGTTGGAATAATTTTGTTTTCAGACAAATTCCTCTGTTTATTCCTATTTATACACATCAATAATCACCTTTAACCAGGTGCAATCACTTTGCAGTGGGACCTAGTATCTAGTATATTTAGTATATCTAGTATATTTCCCAGTTTACACTTTATATACCAAGAATAAATCACAGTGTCATCATTTCATGAGAAGAGGTAAAAAATATCTTATTCCAAATTTATTCATGGTCACAAAATAAAAAATGTTTCATTAGCTGTGACTTGTAAATTCTCTAAACCCAATGAAAAACTGGTAGTAAAGTGAAAACTAGAGGAGAGAATATAGTTCTGGAAAAAATATTTGTATTTGATTCACCAACAACACTTATTCCAAAGGATCTTTAGATTTTCTTGGAAGTTAAGAACAAAATGCAGATGAATCCTGTAAAAAAAATAAGTAGCTGCTGAGGATTAGACACACAAACACACTAATGATAAAATGTATTCCTGAGGGACAGACTTCATTCGCATCTAAAAAAGTTGATGATTAAGTCCAGAGTTTTCACACGAACTTATAAGAAAAAGTGGGAATTCATGAAATAATTTGCTTTACTAACGGACAGTTTTCTTGTATCTGTATTTGAATATGTTTTTTTTTTCTCCCTACATTGAAACACGAGTATCAGCACCTTATGCTCCTGACATTCTCAAAACAGGCTTGTTTCTTTAGCTGTAATGAATTATCTATTATTTCTATTGCATCATCATTGCGTGCCTTCACAACATGATTTTAAACTAAATGGATGAGACATAAATGCATTGAAAAGAGGATCCCTTGGTGCGTCTGTGGAGCTGGAAATATCTTTAAAAGGTCTACTTTTATTTTTAGGCTTTGAGGATACTTCAGACCCTGCACTTTTTCACTTTTTCTGTAGTAAAGTTGTTGAATCAGTACTTATACTTTTACGAGAGTCTGTATTTGTTGTATATGTATTAAATAAATAGTGGTAAATAGTAGTTTTTTTAAAAAATTATTTCTGAGAAAATCCATAAACTGAAAGGGTTGGGAGTTGGTATAGACGGACCCATATGTCCCAGTAAGATGTCAGCGTCAGGTCAAGCAGGTGTATCTATAATCAAACCCTTGACATGTGAAGACTCTTTCAGGACGTGCAGACATCCTGGCATGCACATGATGTCAGCAACGTGCATCTGAAAGCGGCAGTCATATGTCTTCCCCTCATCTGCCTGCGCCTGTACATCAGACAAACTGCTACTTCCCCTCTGGCTTATAGCCGTGACCATCCTTCCTGTGATGCTCTTCCAGAAGTCTGATGGCTCCACATGACGTTATAATCATGTCATCCAAATCGAATCCCCGTTTTTTTTTGTTTTTTTCTTTCTCTCTCTCCTTTTTTTTTTTTTTAATGAGCGCCGCGTAACATCGTGAAACACTTAACCGCAGCCCTCGATGAGAAAATCCACTTCTCCTATCATCAGCTATCTGGACATCAGATTTGTCTCTCTAATCAACATTCAAGGGCCTAATGGACATTCTTTGGTTTCTGCAAGACTATCAAATGAGAGAAGGGGGAGGTTTTAATCTCCCCAATTACTCTGTATCTCCTGGTAATACAATCAACCCGTGCAGGCACGATGGCAAGCCTTCAATGACTGCAAATCAAAAACAAATGCCTAAGAATCGGGTATTGTCCGTCCGTTGTACGCTCTCAGCTCTTTGCTAAAACGCTGGGGGAGAAAGTGGCTGAGAGAGGAAGAAAAGAGGGAGATAATTTAGAAAAAAAATCCTGCAGCAAGTCAGATGAAGCGGCCGATAAAAAGTTTTTTTGGAACGGAATTCCACACCACCATGAAATAGGATTTTCTGCCCCGAATCAAGAAAAGGCTGGAGCTCCGATCACCATTTTCCCTCCTCCTTCCCCTTTAATCTAATTTGAAGCTTTTAATGGGAGTAAGGAAACGATTTGGGGTTGCTGGATCTCGCTCATCTCTCATAGATGTAACTGCGATCCTGCATTTATGAAAAGTGCTTTCGGAGCTGGCTCGTCTGTCGGCGAAAACGGTGGTTTTGGATGTGAGGCCGTGAGGTGGGCCTCCGCTGGCCGAGCAAACCCTCCGCTCTTTACACCCCGTCTTCTGACTCACCTCACGCCGACGCCAGAACCACAGAGACGATTAGAAGAGAACAGAGTGTAGAAAGATGGAAAGGAGATGAAAATGGTAAGCGAGAAGGGGGGAAAGCAGGCTGGCTCTGAGTCAGGTTGAGTTTGGGTGCCCGGCTGCTGCTCTCGCTGCCTCTCCAAGCCCCACTTTCCTTTCCTGGAAATCAGATTCTCCCTCTATCGCTTTGTGGATCCAGTCTGCAAGGCCAGCGAATAAATCACCCCCCTCCCCTCCCCTCCCCTCCTCTCTCTCTGTCCCCCATCTTTACAGTGTCTGTCCCTGTAACCTTCTTCTGGCTTCACTTTGGACTCAGAATGGCAGCATACAGCACCGCCATTACAGTCTAAAGAAACAACCAAGAAAGAAGGAAACATGCAAATTACAGTCAAAAAAATTAATGAAATAGTAGGAAAATGACCTTGTCCACACAAACACACCTCACCTGTTGTTTCTAACATTATTTCTGACATAAGGATGATACATCTCAGGACATTCTACAGTGTGTTTCAGTCAAAATTGTCTCTACTTGTTCCCAATTCCCACACTTAAAGGTCGACGTGTATTTGACCAAGATCATCACATTGAGATTGGAGATCTCTTCTTCCAGAGAGCCCTTGTCAAGAAAGCAGCACAAAACCATCTCACATCGACAAGTGTGAGACAATCAGATATACAATCACATGCACACTTGTATAGCAACATAACAAGAAAAGAAGAGTCAAGGCTGCTTCACACCAAACACAGGTTTAGGTCTGAAATTTTGAACAAAAATGTACATAAACTGAGATTTTAGGTTCTTACAAATGCTTACATGCCCCTGCAAACAATCAAGTGGGGCAAAAAAAATACACAGACAGACCTTGGTTTCAATGGATTCCAACTCATGTAAAAATGTTTGATTAATGAAAGCTTTTGCTCCAACTGATGTTATAAAACTTGTGCAGCAGTACTTGCACAGAGGTGTATCCAAAAGGCTGTCGTTTAATATTACACAGCCTCTGGCCTTCATTCAAGCATCTACAAAACACAACATTACAAACTCACCTCAACATTACAAACGGCTTCATGGACGTCTGAAAATACGGTCTAAAGCAACTTACTTTGATGGAAAAAGGAACACAGGCAATTCACTCTGGACCTGTGCACAGTTAATAATGTGAATTTCCCCACATCCCTGCTCTGCATTTTCATATTGCACTGGTGAGAATTTGCTATAAAGGACAATAGAAACAAATAAAAACAGGCATAGCTGTGGTCTCCACAACACATGCCCCCTCAGGTTAAGGATTATGTAAAGCAGCTGCATGCTTCCTTTGAGAAAGAAGGGGATGTTTTTAGGGCAAAGTGTTGTACAGCAAAGATTTCCACAAAGATTGTTATGTCACAGCAGCAAAAAATAAATAGAATAACAACAGAATTAAAAGCAGAATTGTAGATCTATAGAGGAAGACATTTAATTATATATATATTTAAAATATTCATAAAAAACAGATAATAATAAATAATGGTTAATAGATGTGCAGAATTACAGCATAAAGTACATGTAAATGGCAGTTTTAATGTGTCTTTTTAGTGTCTACACTTTTACAGGGATATGGTGAGATGCAGGAATGACTTCCTAGTATGTTTTTCTTATGCTGGAGATAAAATCTGACCTCAGGTGTTTGGGATAAAATTCATTTGCATTTAGGGATTTGTAAACAAATGTAATCAATGCTAGATGTCGGGTGGACACAAAGTGTACAGTGCACCTGGTATTTTGGTTGATTTGGCCACAGTGGGCCTTGTTTTGTTTTGGTTTCTTCAAACAGCATCTTCTAACCAAAGAGGTGACGCTCACATGACTTTATATGTTAAGAAAAATATGCATGACGTTATCATGTGACGCACTCAAACCAAATCAACTGTGGGTTTGACAGCATCCAGAAGTGGGCTGTGCAAGTGACTCAAATGTCTAAATATAGTTAAACTTTATGGGAATTAGCTTGAGTGATATTGCTACACACAGTAGCAATTGATTTTAACACAATACATCACAACTAACTGTAAAATACTGCACATGCTCTATAAGATGGATAATATAAGCACAGTATACAGATATTAAATGAGGAATTAAACAACAACAAAGCAAAATATATATGTGTACAACTAGACATTACACGAGTAAGGATGGATGTGGTAGATGTAGTACATTATTGATCATAAAATTGGAATAGAATATTTTTACTTCTCATGAAATGATTATGAGAATGTGATTTACTCTTCATAGATAAAGAGCAACTGGGACTAAGTGACTAAGTACGTAATATTTACACCAGATCAAAGGTGATTACTGATGTGTATAAAGAGGAATTAAAAAGAGGAATGTGTCTGAAAACAAAATTATTCCAACTTTATGACCAGCAGTGTATTTAGAAGATTTTCCTGCTCTATAAATACACAGATGTATAGAAAGAAAATTAAAGTTTAAGACATGAGCGTTACCTAGGACAATGCAATTTTTCAAGCAAAGTAAAGAACAAAAAAATGAAGTTAAATAAATAAATGGACAGAAAAGAATTAGACTGGGTTTGACATCACAGACAAAGATCAGCAAAGGCCGAATCTCAGCGGAAATAAATGGAAAGAGAAGGAAACTAATAGAAAACTAACAGAGTGAGCCGAAGATGGGGCGCACTTTAGAGAAACGGTAGCAGGAAAATTGAAAAAGAGAAGGTGAGAGATAGTGAGGGTGCTTGTACGTGGCTGCCTGTGGCGGGGATAGTTCACTGTAACCGTGGCGACGATGGCAGAGCTCCAGGTGATGCTAATTACTCCCATCCGTCTTCTTTAGCGCTGCTGCTAAAGCACGTTAGCAAAGGCCTTGGAGCAAATCACACAGAGTACAGGTAGATAAATAAATAAATACTTGATTTAGAGAATAAATCTTCTGTTTCTGCTTCTTCTCCGGGGCAGCGAGGTGGCAACACCGAAAACTGTCCAGCTTTACAGGCCTGCGTTTGTCATCCTGCTGAGTGGAGAATTACCTGCAGCTGGAGGCGAAGTGACTGTCCAATCAGGCAAAGAAGAGGTCTGAGAGGGGTCAGGACCACTACCATAGACTTTTACTGCAAGTCTGATAAATACATAACATTTATTTTCGTTTATCTATCCTTTATTTATCTAGGAAGGTTCCATTTAGAATCTCAATGGTCTACTCTTCTATGGAAACCTGCAACAATCACTTTCACATTGAAACTGTTTCACATATAATACAAAACAAATATATACATAGAAGGAACACAAGAATGAGAACAAAAGTGGAAAAAATAGAGGAAGACAGACCACACCAGTCTTATACACAACTCGCACCCCTCTGTAGAGGTTAGCATGTATAATATTATGTTAAATATCAATAAATTAACATTTTTTATATTGACAATTACAATAGAAGCACCATCTTTTATAAGCTGAAGTAATGTAGTAAATGTCATGTTTAACTATTATGTACAATGTGTTTCCGTGTTTTTGCATTCATTAACACAAATAAACACACAGCTTTCATGTTATATATATATATATATATGTATATCTTTCCTTGTTTTTGGTTATAAATGATCATCTCAACACCCAGAATCATTAAGTGGTCTGAATAGCAACTTTTTAACAAAACTATCATAGGAATTATAAAAAAGTAATGTAGCCAGTCCTCTCCAAATGGTGCAATAATCATAGAAAAAAGATCCTATTCCCTTATCAGTTTAGCCTCCACTAATATAAATGAGGCAAAGATTATTACATCAAAACAGAGAAAACTGAACTTTTTTGTGCAAAATATGTTAATAATTACAGACATCTGGAATGTGTTGAATGACACTTGGAATAAAAACCCCTTTGGTTTATAGAAGCTGTTTTTTTCACTGAAATTTTAGTTTTTACTGCTCAGTAAAAACAGTAGTATGTACAGCAGTAAAAACCAAAGTGGTCGTATTTAGTGTGACCTTCCTTTCACACTGAACATGTCATTAATCCTTCTGTTCAGACAATATGAAGTTTTTGGCATTCACTTTCTGATTTTTTATTCCAGGTTTCATTTCAACACATGCCAGATGTTTCTAACGGTTTTTGTTGCTTCTTGTCATGGGGTCAGAGGTCAAACTAAATACTGACTTTAACCTTTACAACATTTAGTTCTGTTTTTGTGTGTCTTTTAAGGCTGTGCACATATTTCCTGTATTTTCTTGGTGTATCTGAAGAAAAGAGACTGAGAAATAAATATGCATGTTCACTTCAATGCTGCAAAAACAACTAATCTAAAACTTTTGCACAGTACTGTCTGTAAAAATGTATAGTAATATTCAAAAAAATATGCACTATATTCTTAAATAAATAAAAATACAACTATTAACCATGTAAAGGAGACAGCAAATCAAACTAACACATAAATAAAATAAATGAATATGTACCTGCATATTAGACAGTGATTGTCGTACTCAGTGTTGGTATTAAGTTATATGACACATTACTTTTTTCTAAACTGGTGACTCGTCCAGGGTCCCATAGGTAGCTGGGATAGGCTCCAGCCCCCCCCCCCCCCCCCACGACCCTTGTGAATGAATGAATTACTTTCTCTAGATGTGAGCAGGAGTAAACACAATCTAAAGGAGCTCCCAGATAATCATCACATAGATAACAAATCCTTTTCAAAACCCTGTTCAAGGTAGAAATACTGAGCCTTTATTCCACCTTCTGTATAAAGATGTTAACACAGAATTCAGGGACTTTGACATTCAGTCTTTAGAAGGTAGACACAGAGATCAGTATTATAACCTGATAACAAACAGAACAAACAATAAAGAAAGTCCTGAATCCAGGATGTTAGCATGGCACAACTCAGACTTAGCCCCACTAAAATCAGATAATGAATGTGTCATTATACAGAAGCATCAATCCCCACGTTAGAACAAAACAAACATTTCAAAAACTCAAACAAGCACAAAAGGCTCTGTGATAAAGTCAATGACACATCAACTACCACAGATGAATATGTGAAATGAGCGGTTTTGTGTGGGCATCACATAAAATCAGGAAAGCGCTGACTGCAGCAGTTTGGCCTACTTATGTATTTTTGGTCAAGGAAGAGACTGGTGAAAACGGCAAGCTGACAGGACCAACATTTTGGGAGATATTAGTCATTTTGGAATACAATAGCCTTGCAATTGCCTAGAATTATAGAATCACCATTGAAGTGGGTTACCTAGCAACAGATAAACAATAGGGCCACGTTGCCATGGTGTTAAATCTCATGTGCAGAAACAGACATGCCAGCTGAGAGGATATTCAACTGAAAAGACCAAGAAAGTAAAGAAAGTAAAGGAATGAACTGTGTCAGAGGATCTAGAAGGTGCTAGTGTATATTTGAACCAGGGAGACTGTCTTTTACAAAGGCCTTCAGTTAACAAACACACCAAACAGTCAGCAAATATGAAGAACACAATTACACAGTAACAATAATTAATGAAACAATTGTATGAAACATAAAAAAGTATCAGATAATAATGATTGGAGCTCCCCAGAGGATAGTTTTCAGGTTGTTCTGTGTAAAGTTTATAATCCCTGAATTCTACCAATATTAGTGTGAACATGAAGAACATCTAAGACTTAGATGACAAGAGATTTGGAAATTTCACTCATATTACGACTGAAGAGTCATTGAAACAGTCATATTCAATAACCCAATGACATCATGAGGGTTATTTGTTAATGAAAGCAGATCTAGAAGCAGAGATAATATCCCAGTGCTGTTTTCACCGGCTGAGCAGTCCTCCTAGAAGCTAATAAACTGAACTTAATGTGTAAAATCAGTGGAGTGCTCCTTTGAGCTCACATTTTTCAAAGTGTACTCATGCTGAAAGAAGAAGTGCAGCTTTAATGTGCAAACTACCGCGCAGTGAGAACCATGAATAAAGGATTAAGTGCCTGCTAATACGACGTGAACAGTAAGCATTCAGTGTTTTTACTGCATCCAGTTAAGTGGTTAAGGAAAGAGATTTATACCTGACTTGGCAGATAAATTGACTTCGATTGTTGCGGTTAGTCCTAGAAATGAAGTGAAAACATTAAGATTCAACATAGACCTGGGTTAATGTTGTAAGAAGGGAGGAGCCACGCGGCAGTTCCTTAATTATAAATGATGGGCGGTATTACATGTATGTGGACTTGGAGACACTAATCTTTTCACCTGAACAACTGCAGCCACTTTACTGCATTTTCAGCCCTGCAGCCAAAATAAGAGGTCCATCCCAGCAGGTATTACACATTATATTGATGGGTGCTCTCCACCAACACATTAACTCTCATTACTGCTCCAGTGAACTGCCTGGCATTTACAATGACAAATTCCTCCCACTACAGGCCCACCCAGAGCCGAAATAAAGATCTCAGTGCCTTGCATACATCAACAGCCCCGGAGCAACCTGCACAATATTGCAGGTGTTTAATACAGAATATCCATTTCAGAGGGAGAAAAAAATACATTTTTCAAATGTCACTAATTTGCAAACTGCAGAATGTGATTGCTTAAAAGTCTAAATGTATGCTCCTTGAATCTGTGAATGGTATTTTCTAGCCAAAAATCATGTTATCACACAAGCCATGGTATATTAAAGGTTCAGTGTGTAAGATGGACACCCTCAGTTCCACAAAAGTTGGGACACTACATAAAATATAGATTGCTTGTGCAATGGAATAGCATTATTTCCATTATTTTATGGACACATAACGTTGCTGAACCTCAATCTGACCCACTGACCCAACCCCAGATCATAACACTGCACCCACAGGCTTGTACTGTAGGCACTAGGCATGATGGGTAATCACTTCATCCTCCTCTCTTCTCACCCTAACGCGTCCATCACTCTAGAACAGGGTCAGTCTGGACTCATTAGACCACATGACCTTTATCCATTGAAACAGTCCAGTCTTTATGCTCCGTATCAGCCTGAGGGTGTGAAGACAAGAGTAGCAGTTAGGGATAAAAAAAACAACAACAAAAAAAAAACTTGCTGCTGAAACATATTAATCAACTGCAGTTATTATTCACCTGGAAGGTTTAATCCAGGTGAGGATTAAACAGGCTGTGTTAAATAATTTGGAATAAGAACTAGCTACAAAATAAACACTGGCCTCACAGGTAGATAGATGTTACTAAATATTGCACAATTACATAATGCAGAATCACTTTAGAGTTCATTTAGACGTCTTTGACGACAGCCTGTACAAAAATGTTTATTAGACGACTTTGGGTTTCAGGTTTCCCATGAAAATCCTTACGCTCTCAGATTCTTAAAGGCCTCTCTGTTGCTGATGAGCAGATACAACAATGTGCAGAAATGGAGTCAGCTAATGCCACCAAATAAATGGCTCCAGACAACACAGACTCCATTTAACATGAGCACATGCAAATCTTCCATATTGACCCTTTAAATGATGTCCAATGAAAGCTACATCAGCTAACTATTAATCTAACTGTACATTAAGTTAACATTTGCTAATTGTAATTAGCCGCCATTAGTTTACAAATGGACTCAGCTAATGTAAAAAAAAAAAAAAATACTCTGACAACAATTTCACCTAAGGGCCCAGGCCTACGCCAATTTTCTATAGTAAACCTTCAGTGTTTCCAGGTAATGAAGGAACAAGCAGTATAAAAAATGTTTTGTTGTGCTTTGTTTTTGTGTTTCGAGCCCCTCTTCAGAGGAACCCTGCACAAACTGGATTGTCTTCCCACAGAAAAGCTCCAGAATCTACTTCATACTGATTGATGTCGCTCAAGTATGTGAAAGAGGAAGAGCTCAATTAATGTGTGTGTGAGAGTGTGTGTGTGTGTGTGTGTGTGTGTGTGTGTGTGTGTGTGTGTGTGTGTGTGTGTGTGTGTGT
>JAPQRQ010000015.1:13831975-13843423 GCA_037367365.1 Apogon talboti | reverse complement strand
AGAGAGAGAGCGAGAGAGACAGAGAGAGAGAGAGACAGAGAGAGAGAGAGAGAGAGAGAGAGAGAGACAGAGAGAGAGAGAGCGAGCGATTTCCTTTATTAATACACAGTAGAAAAATAGAAGACAAGAGCAAACATATTAAATTAGGGGAATGAAAACACACCTGAATTAAAATAAATAAATAAATAAATAAATTCAATACCTGAATAATCAGACCTACTGTATTACAGAGCCAACCCTCTTGATAATTTTATGACGTCTGTTGCACTGGCTCTGATGCTGCTGCCCCAACAAACAGCAGCAAAGAAGATGGCACCGACCAAAACAGACTGGTAGAAGAACTCCAACATCTTGTTGCATACGTTGAAGCGTTTCATCTTCATCAGTCTGCTCATCCCCTTCTTGTAGACATCCTCAGTGTTAGGTTTCCAATCCAATCTGTTGTTGATCACCATAAACAAATTACACCACATTATCTTAAGAATTTACTAATTAACAAAACAGCGACAATATAATTCAAATGAATGTGATCATTTTTAGCGTGATGATTGTCATTACACGTCTCTCCTCAAACATTATAAACTGAAAATACACGAGTGAAAGAGTGAAAGAACCCAAACCGAGTGGAGAGAAGTCCCATGTGATGTTTAACATTTTATTTCAAAGACATGAAGGATAAAAGGTAATGATAATAAAAGACCCTGTGTGTAATGTACTGCTGTGGCTCTGGCAGTGCAGTTGTTGTTGTATCGTCCACACAGTTCACCCCGCCTCTGTCAGTGACTCAGGCAGTGTACAAACTATACCACGGCTCTCAGAGATGCTTTGTTCACTTGTCCGAGGTCATAAATGATAGGTGCAACACTTACAGAGCTCTTGGATGTTGATTTTTCGTTATATGAACAGAAATGATAAGAAAACAGCTGAAGAGCAGCCACAGCTGTATGTCGGACAGACGCTGTTTACACTTACCTCCTGATAGAAAATGTATTCAATAACTAAAAAGAAAATGTGACAAGGAAGTCCTTTAGCAGCATTATGTCTGTGTTTGTGACCACAGAAACGGCAAATGCCTTTTCATTCCCCAGTCCATAAACTAAATCACTATCTTTCACTTCTATTTTCATTGCTTTAACTTTTGTTTCTGAGCATTTGAATCAACTGATATATTGATATGCCATTTGTTTTAGTATATATTAATTCTTTATTTCTATACTAAGAATCATATCTGAATTTTATTGCAGTAATAGCCCAATTTTCCACATGAACCATGACATCCATGACAGACATTGTACAGATTCATAGAAACACACAAAACATATTGTAGTGTATGGTCAAAATGTTTGGCACTGCAGAGAACATGTATTATTAAGTGAAGTCAACCTCCCCTGGCTTACTTGTCACTCTGTCTCTGTTTACAAGCAGGTCAGTGCATCCATACATAGAATTCTCTTGGAGTTATTGCCTGTTCTGTTCATTTATATGCATATAATACAAAATGTCAGTTTGGGGAAGTGAAAACATGTTGCAGAGACGACCTCATAGTTGGCTATGGGCCTACAATGCTGCCTCATTCCTAAATGTGCATTTTTAATAGATTTAATATTTTCATTGTAAAAGAATAAAACAAAACATTTCACAACATTTTCAACCACTTAAGAGAATAACAACAGAATAAAAAGTCTCCACCTTTCTTACACACAATGTAAGCATTAAATATTCCATGTGGCATGCATATTGAATCACTTTCTGTATAAAGTGTATAATTTCTTACCGTGTAATTTGCCAAAAAATCAATTTGCCAGCTGGACCACGTGCAGTGGGGAATAGGTAATGTTCTTGCTAATTGCTGTTTGCAATTAAAGTTCCTGTATGTGTTTCTGCTGGAGACCACCATAACCTCTACTATTTAAATCTTTCTGGGGGAACTGTTAGATGTGTAAACACAGTATCTCCAAAACAAGCATCTCCTTTGCAGTGTTTAGAAGACTAACCAGTGGTGAAAGAGTCTGGATCGTGCCTAATTAAAAAGCA
The DNA here is from genome assembly GCA_037367365.1 of Apogon talboti. NCBI lineage: Eukaryota > Metazoa > Chordata > Actinopteri > Kurtiformes > Apogonidae > Apogon > Apogon talboti. The sequence goes on along the minus strand of JAPQRQ010000015.1, from coordinate 13,841,389 downwards.
CCCAGCCGGATTCTCTGAGAAAACATTACTTTCAAACAGAAAAGTGAAGAGAAAGTCCCTCCCAGTGTGTTGCGTATCTCTGATCACTGAACTGGACTTAACACTTTCAGCCTCAATTGGGATTTCATGTTAGCGTGGCGGGGGTCGCCCTGAAGCGGCAACACGCAACATGTTTTCTATTTAAAGTCCTGAACAGAATGCAGCTCATTTATCAGCGATGGCAAAAACAGACAAGCTTGCTTAAGTCCTGCTGAAGTGCTCTGTAACAATATCGCCTCAAACATAAATCAGGTGCACTCAGCTCAACAATGTGGAGCCAAAGCTGCTAGGGTACGTCTCCTAATTCTAATCACTCAGCACTTTGGGAAGACAAGGGGAGTTCTGGCAACTTGTGAGTACCTTTTGCAGAGGCAGCAATATCTCCTCATAATTTAAAATCAACAAGCCAGGGGCTCTGCAGGCCAGACGTGGATTACGTACTAAAACAAATGCTTTAGCCCCTGTCCGTGGCTATCAAAACAGCCATTAGCATTTCCGCGGCTGGTAATCGCTGCTGCTGAGAAAACAGGGAGGAAGCCCTCACGGCTGGCTTCCCACACATTGCTACAAAGTGGGTTTAAGCACGCCTGCCACTCATGTTGGGAGAGTCACAGTCACACACAGACTCACGAATAAACATGCCTCAACACACTAAACTTGTTGCACAAATCCGCACACACACATATGGAGACATTTATTTGTGGGCATTCACACACACACACACGCACACGCACACACACACACACACACACACACACACACGCTGTGTCACCGGATTCTTTGCCCTCAGGCTGATGGGAGTCCCGGCGGGTTCCCAGGGGCAGATCGTGTTGGGCAGTTGGAAACCAGTAAGAAAACAATTAAGTCATGAGCATTAAGTCTGTGAAGGAGGAAAGGGAAATTGCTGGCAATAGACTACAGGGGGAAATGGGATTACAGTCAGAACAATAGGACCCTCTAAGATATCGAATTAGTAAGTCTTCTGGTGAGTCCGCATGAGGACTAATGTCTCCAGTCTTTGAAGGGTTAGTTGGTTCGAACATGACCCACGTCACTGAGACACGCAGGGACACTTCAGGGGTCACTGTGGAGTGGCACGACCCGAGAGGATACTGCAGGAAAGGGCTGTAATTTCAGGTAGAAACTGAATGAAAATGATAACAGTTTAAGTCAGTGGGGAGGGTGGTATATGTCACATGTTAACTTCACAGTGCCAGTAATACATGGGATATCCTCTGCCCAGCAGGTTGTGTGATCAGTCATGTTTGTACGTCTGTCTATTTGTCTGTCAGCATTAACTACTGAACCAGTTTGCATGAAAGTTGGTTGTAGGGGTAGGAGCCTTTAGTTTTGGAACAGATACGTGAAAAGAGCCGAGGATTTTTAATTTTCTCGTCTCCCAGAACACAAACAAAACAACAAATGCTTCAATGTTCAGCCTTAAATGGCTCTAAAGTTCTGTTAAACCTTATTAATGTACTTAATAACGTTGCGCCTCTGTGCATGCCTTCATTACCCCTGCAGTATAACAGAATTGGTTTAACTCATTGCACCATTAGCAACTTAACTGAAACTATATAACAAAAGTTAATTTAAAATAGCATATCTCTGTTTTATTCATTTATTTGACTGTTTAAACCAGTCTTGTTCAGAGTAGAAATCTCGGAGGCCGTGTAAACTGCAGAAAAAAAACACACAGTACTGTATGTTTGCCCAGATCATGGATTGAACAGTAGATGATGTATTCATTTAAACGGACCCATTCCAAGTATATTTAACATGTGATGCTCACAGTTTACCTCCCCTTGACGGTGCAGGTCAAATGAAGGTTAGAGCTGCTTCAGGCTAAAACATGACTCATCCTCTGGAGAAACAATGTTTAGCATTAGCTAAGATTTTAATGAGGAAACGAGGAGCCTTTATTATTAGTGATGACCTGTGGATTCAATGCTCACTTTTAGTTCCTACTTTCTCTACAACAATAAATCTCACAAAGAAGGAATTAAATAAAAAAACACATTTGGGATGAGAAACAGCAAGAATTTGATGTTTTTCCTTGAGCAAAGACAATATTTATGACTTCTATTTTAATTTTTACTATTATAATAACTTGTCATTTATTTACAGTCCCCAAATGACACCCTTCATTAAACACTCTAAATGTAAGATTAGTACATGCTTTTGTGCTTATATGAAATTTGTGTGTAGTGTATAGATACTAGCCTCTGTTTCTAAGCTAATGAGTGTCAACGACTGGGACTATTGTACATCCCATCTCCTATCACAACCCAGACTCTAACACAAACTTTAGTAATTTTAACTGCATTTTATGAGTTTGCCTAAGGAAGCCAATTGCCTAAGTCATATTTTTGGCCAAATTGTGATATCTGCATAAAATGAAGCAGCGGTGTTAGGAGAGTAAAGTTATTCAGATACCACAGTTTGGCCAAAAATATCACTTAGGCAATTATGCTATGAAGCTAATGATATGAATCTTTATAATGTTGCATATGTTTTCTTTAATTTATACACATTTTTATCATGTCTTTTGCATTTGGGTTGTTGACATTAACAGACTTAATATCTAAGCTGTACACTGCTGCTGTTGTAGAGCACAAGGATTTTCATGGCAGACCCAGATCGTCAGTTATTAGCTTATAAGTTAGCTAACATCAGCAAACAACCATCTCCTACTGCAAAACAGACTCCAATAAAAACTTTGCATAAGCACATGAGCATCATGCATGTGAATATCTGGTTGTTCTAGGAGCTGGGTGTCAAGATTAGCTGACTTCATGTATGAGTTGCACACTGTTGCTGTTTTAGAGGATCAGAGATGCATTGAATAACTCAGGATCAAACATAAATATTTTAATTTAAAAAAACAAACCCAGGTCCTCAGTCATTATTTTAGCCAACACATACTTCAGGTAAACACACAGTCACAAACCCAGAACACTTAATGTCCTGCTTTTGTTGTCTTCATAAAATATTAAACGCGCAAACGCAATTAGGGTAAAGTGTCTGAAGGTGTATTGCGCTAATATGTGTGCTCATGTCTTTTTTCTGAAGCCATTGTGTGGTTGAAAGAGAGGGTCAACACATATATTCGACAGCAGCGTGTGGACTGGCTCTTCATTTAGGTGTTTGGCTTTTGAAAGACAGGTGTGAAAACATAACACCATTACGCGCTGTCACTCAGTCTCAGAGTACACAAGTTCAGGATGGTCTGTTGTCGCCCATCACCCCGTCTTTGAACTGCTAATTGTTAATTACTTCAACATTTCTCAAATAGCTGAAAGGCCCACGGAGCATGTGTGATTGATTGTGCCTGGGCGCTGTGTGCCCTTTGATGTTGATTTGTTTCCTGATAGCCACAAAGCGGAGTCAAGTAAAGGGTAAGCCTGGTATCTTAAGATCAGCGTTGTATATTCAAGGGAAAGTGATTTCCATATCAAAATAGTTGTGCCACGGATCGTGTGAGCCGCATCAGTGTTTGTTTCCTCTGCAATTGGGGGAAAAGTATCAGGCTTCTAGTATTTCTGGCATGCCGCTCCATTGCTAGTTGAGCATGTGAACGCTGAGCGAGTGCAACCACTGAAACTAAACTCAGGGCTTAGTTTGTGGCTGGAACAACCACTTCTCACAGGAACCACTCAGCAAGTTTTCTCCCAAACATTACATTATACGGAAATAATAAGAAAATAGGGAGCAATTAATACTGTACGTATTCCATCCAGGACTGTGATGTCTGGTGAGCGTCAGTCTGAGCTCTAATAGTCTGCAGACGGTAGTTTATTCATATGTCTCATCAGGAAGGGGATATTTCTGTCCTGAATAAAAAGAGTTTGTGTGTTTACATGGCTACTGTCCCACTTCCCATGTTAGCTTTATGCATCGGGCATACATTGTGAGAAATGTTTCAGCGATAACAAAAGAACACATTCAAATGGAAAATGATTCGGGTAAAAACTTGCGGCAGATTGAGCATCTTGTTGTGTGATTATAAAGTGAACACTAAGTCTAGTTTCGGGCCGCTGACACAAACCAAGGCGTCTGAAAACGTCCCCTCAGCTTCTGGCAAATTATGATGCGAATGCTTTTGTTATTGCTTGACATTTAAAGAGCAAACCTTTAATCAAGGAAATGATTCAGTGATAAACAGGTAACAAAAATCACAGTCATTTGCAGCACAATAATGTGTGTGATTGTTGCTGGTGGAAGTTATCAGTCTGGGAGGATGAACCGCAGACTGAAAAGTAAAGGTCACTTCTGAGGAAGCTGGTTTGTTTTAATGTTTGTTTTTTACACCTCGACTTAAACATGCTATTATAATTTATGGCTGTTTTGTATACAGATTTTTGCATTGGTGTTCATTCTTGACAAATTACTTTCTCAAAATGTAATCATCAGGAGCATAATCCATATATAGATGGTTGATGTGTGTAAATTACTGACATATACTGTGACACTTGAATTCATCCAGATCACTTGCTTTGTCCTGATCTTCAAATTATTAATATTTTACAAGTAGCATATGTAAACCTTTGCACCATGGGACACTTGTTCATAATGGATCTGAAAATATCCTCTTTTTAAAGACATTGCAAATTTTTTATCTCGTTTATGCAAATTAGAATGTCTGTCTACAGTTTACACAGAAGTATCTTACTGATAATAACTCATTCTATGGCTTCTCAGTTGAATACTTGTATTACCTGAAACATGCAGTATATGCATCCTTTCAGTATTTATATCACATATAGTAGAACACTCTATTCAACTATCTCTCAGTACAGTTATTCATGTTTTTTTTTTTTTGTAACATCCCTTAAACTGTGTGAAAGGGAAATCAATCACATATTCTGTTCAATCAGCTGTTACTGTAATGTTTGATGTAAAACCTGTTTAAATATGCATGTGGGTAGTATTCACCTTTATGCACAATAGCATTAGCAAACAAATAGCATTCTGCCGCAGGAGATGTTCAATTTCAGAGAAAGAAGTAAAACAAGACATCTTGGAAAACCATGGGAACTTGGAACATTGGTAAATAAATGTAAATTGTGCTAGCCAGTGATTTTGTTGTCTCCTTGACTTATGAATATCTAATGTAATTGTTGGAGGAGATACGTGTGATACGTGTGATGCGTTTTGTTAAACAGAACTAAGGGTTGTGTCGTCTGATTGGAACATGTGTAGATTGTGTGATGGGTAGAAGCTCCTACGTAGTATTGGGATGTAGCCCACACACAGCTGATAACTGTCAAATAGAATGAGATGGCGTTCAGTAGATGTTTTCAATGTTTTTAGCTTTTTAGTTTTGAAATGTTTTGATCTGTTGGTGGTGTGTACCATGAGCAGTTTTGAGAAATGAGCCACAGCGGCTTAGAAAAACTGCATTTTAAGCAGATATGTGTGAAATAAGCCATCTTAAAAGATATAAGTCTCTTCTATAGCTTCAGTTTGATGTATATTCAATTGTTAGTGATGCGTGTGTCCTCTGAGTGTGCCTTGCCAAGCACTGTGTGTGTGCATGAATGCATTAGTGTGTGTGAATGTGTTTGTGTGTGTGTGTGTGTGTGTTTACAGTCAGTTCAGGGAGATGGTTGAGCCATCTGTCCGCACCACAGTGGAACTGATGAAGCTGTCAGACCAGCTCTGTGTGAATTCTTCCTCTTCATCATCACCTATATGTCACTAATTACAATGTGTGTGTCTCTGTGTGTGCGTATGTGTGGCCGCTTTTTCATTGTTTATTTGTTAGCATATGAAGGACTCCTGTTGGCCTTTGTATGAGTTACACATCGGAGCAAAGGGTTTCAATTCTTCAGTAGAGGAAGTCACAGTCGTAGATGTCAAACAATTAATTTATTCATCCATTCAACCTTTATTTAATCTCAGAATACACTGAGGGAAAGGCCTTGTTTGCAATTTGGCAGAGAAAACACAACAACAGTGGTGATAAGAACAATGAATTCAGTACACACAAAAAAAAATAGAAGGAATTACAACAATGGTGATGTTAAAAAACACAATGTGGGTTAATCCAATAAAACAATATAAGGATTAAGATTATTTAAAACAACATAGAACAGATTAATAAGACCAACTAGAAGTAAAATATGACAAAAATTAAACATATAATTTACCTTAGTTATATAAATGATGCAATTTTAAATTGCGTAGAAAAGGTTTTTCGCTGTTAAGCCATTGTGCAGAAGTGCTCCAAACTTTCAGGTTAAGTTAAACTCTTCTTCCTGGATTGTGTGGCGCATCCTCAGCATAATGAAATGCACAATGAACTGAATCTCCCTGCAGCTCGGTTTGTGTGCGCTGACAGGTAAAAGCGTCACAGATGGTGACATCACAGCAGGTGTCTGCCCTCCAAAAGCTGCTAACGTGGCGGGGAAGGCGGAGCCGATGAGGGAACGGTGACAGGGCCGTCGCTACGGGAGACAGATACACCCTGACAACGTCCTGGATAAGAACACACCCACTTTTTCAAAACGTCTCTCTCTCTCTCACACACACACACACACACACACACACGCTCACTTACACACCTGAACGGCAGGGAGGGAGGGTGACATTTTCATGTTGCTCAACAGATCTTGTGATGCTTTCGCGCGTGTTCAGCAATGATACCCTAACTCCAGCTGTAGTTACAACTTTACGTGGTGTTGTCATCAAGTTGATGTGGGAGAAGTGCAATCAGCAGCTTTGGATTGTTGTAGTCTTATGTAAAGTGAATCTGAGGTGAGTGTGCACTTATAAGTGGCACAAATCTTCTCTAACTAATATGCTTATAGAGAAAGTACTTCATGTGCGCATACAAAATTATACTCTAAACTTTAGTATCAGGTTACGCTGTGTAGGTTTCCAGGTTTAATGTCAGTGAAAAAGAAGCTCATTTGCATCAACTTCTGATTTTACTTCCCTTCTCTACAAGTAGGAAATAGGATGCATAAAATAAATATATTATTAAATACTGTATGAAAAATGGATGACATCTCTCTGCGGTCATGTTTCCCTCTCCTGTCTGTTTTGTTTTGGCTTATGCCAGTCACATGTGGGGTCAGAGGGCCCATCCATGGAAGATGACCCAAATAAATAAAAATAAATGCCTAAAAAAAATAACAAGACTGCTTTGGAAATGAGCAGAGTTGAAAATACAGATGTTTGTAATCAAATGTAGGGAGTAAAAGTGCAAATTATATTTGAAAAAGTAAAGTATTTGTACTTCCCACAGTGACCAATCCACTTCCCAAAAAAGTATATTCAAGTATAACTCCAGCTTTTTCAACATAATAATTAAATTACAGTAATTCAAGTAAATAATGAAAACGTTCATGTATGTTCAAAGAGGCAGAAATGTTGATCTTGAATGTCAGTGTACATTCTTCATGTATTTTGCTTGTTTTCTGCAAATAGAACTTGCAGCTCAGTTGTTAAATCTGTAGTTGCAACAAATGTTCCAACAGGCATTACTTTCTTTTCATGTTCCATAGAGATTTAATGACGTTTTTAACACTGACTACCAAGAGTTACAGTTTAGTTGTAAGTATGTAATTCCTGGGAGGTTTGTTATGACAGCAGTGTGAACTCCTGCCGGATCTTATGTAGGTATGTGCACAGTGGTTGTTTGGGATAATGAGGGAGCCTGCCGTACACATGATGTATGTTCTTTATGGTCGTAAATTTGTGTTTCTACAGTCCCTCTGGGCAAGGACAGTTGACAAGATGTACATCACATGGGCACTCCCAGCTGTGGAAGTGGAAACCATTTAATTCAAGCTTTGGCAGTGCTGTGAAGCTCCAGTGTGCTGACTCCACACAGAGTCCAAGCAGAAAAACTGCCTTCCCCCTTTAAGTTCAGTGTTGAAGACAATTTCCAACTAAACCAAAGCAAATAATAATGGGGAGACCAAGTCCCACAAGTCTGTTTTTGGCACTTGAGCCATTTTTAGCATTCCAGCATCCACAGGCCAAAAACACACATCATCCATCATCAGGTCCAGCCAATGGATGAGTGAACAGTGTAAATGAGCTGTTAGGCTCCCTCCACTTGCTTATTTAATGAACAAAACAGTTTTAAAGTTAATAAGATCATCTAAATGTAGTGTTTGGCTCAAACTCCCATATGGGATTCAATGTCAATAAGCAGAAAAGTAATTCTGAAGCGCGTCCTTGTCATTAGCTGTGTTTCCATGGGCTCTAATATTCCCCTAATAACTGCGATAAAAGCTCAGTCAAAATAAAGATGTCTCATGTAACCTCCTCAATCAGAACAGACTGACCTGATCTCAAGGAATTTCTTAACCGTGTTTAAAGTGGTGGTTTTAAACTGTTGATAATCCAGACAAATGTGGGAGCCCTGGCGGACTGCGACCACACACCCCTCTATTAGAACACATTTCCATCTGATCAAAGTTGTGAAGGCCGGTCATAACTGTTCATCTGATATGAAGGGGTTTAGATATGATAGACGACCTACAGGAGTGGTGGTGGTGGTGTCTGCAGGAAATGTGGAATGGTCGTTTTCAATCCAACATTTAACAAACTGGACAGAATGTTTGATCCAAAACAAGAACAAACAACTAAAGCCTTCGTCACTGTGTTTGCTGGTTCCATTTTTCCAACATCTCAGCACTCAGCAGCTCTGATTCATGAAGGATTATCCAACTGTGTTGAGTCATTTTCATTCGCCCTTGTTTATAACCATCCCTGGGAAACTTAGTGTGATCCTGTCTATGTTAAGACTGTAAATTTTCGTCCTGCTTGCATTTGTCCCACATGGTGTAATATAAGGTAACATGATGGATTTACAGAAGGGACAGAAACATGAAGGTAGAAAAATAAAATTCCATTTGTTGGAGAGAACATTTCTGAACAGATCAGACATTTCTTCAAAAGCATGAAGTGCACTGCACCCACTGCAAGCATCTCAAGGTTATATCAGACCTGTTATTCACAGGGTTTAACAGATCCACTCCTGTCTTTTTACAATAAAAGCCCAGACCTATCAACTGCGTGACTAGACTTAAATTCACTTACAGTGTTTTGCTAAGAGGCATCTCAGTAAAATAGATTACCTTAACACAATTACTGCAAGTGACACTGTGAAAAGCAATAAAACAGACCATAGTGATCTACTGAATGTTGGTGTTATATCATTCATAAGAAAATACAAAATAGAACCCACTGTTCTATCATTGCTTTATACTAATTACACTAATTATTAAACTAACCATGTATTTTATAATGCATTCCCCACATTATAATGAAATATTGGCTCGTTGTGGGAACCATTTAATGAAAACATGGAGAGGAATGTCATTCCGTGGTGATCAATTAATGAAAATATGGCCTTTA